>JAPYZS010001020.1:0-22750 GCA_030522925.1 Trissolcus japonicus | reverse complement strand
CCCTCGTTGCGTGCCAGATCCACCTTTGTAGTGCCCGCGCCTTTACAACTAAACAACCCTGAAAACCGCAGACAGAATCAAAATCTTATATAAAAAAAAAGATCAAAAATAATACAATAACCAATTCCTCATTATACTCTACTGTAACTTGACTTTACTTTATCATACAGAATTCTCGTTAAACTCAAATTCAACTCAAAATCATCAAACCGGACTTTAATTCTAAATTCAAAAAAAAAAATCCAAAAATGAAACTAAAAATAAACCATAATATTTCAAACGCTATCATGCATTTTGGCATTGAGATTTCAAATTTTTCAGTTATTCTTCTTTTTCTCCAGCAGTTTCTTCCAAATCTGAGACCAAAACCATGTTGTTCAGCAGTTCTTGACTATTTTGCATCGCAGCATTATATTTTCATCAACTGCAACCTGATCCAGGCCTAATTACAAACAGAAATGTTTACAAATTAGCTAGATTATAGATGCTAAAATTAAGAAGGAATTTAATGTTTATAGTAAAGATCTTTAGCTACAAACCATTGTCATTTTCTTGCTCCGATGAATATTCGTCTTCGTTATTTTCGATACATGTGCTAGTGAGAATCAATGACAGATATTAATATAATTGAATTTTAATTTATTGAATTAATAATTTAGAAGTTTACTCGCGTAAACTCTCAAATAATTTCCAGGGTCGTATGGACAATCACCTTTCATAAAAATGTCTTTTACAATCTCCAGAGCAAATTCCTGATTAACTAAAACATAATGATGTATGTAATGTATGTAATTATGTGTATAAATTATATATAAAAATGTAAATATGCTTTTAACAATCATTTTTATTACCATAGATATTACAATCATTCATATTACCATACATTCTCTCAGATGTTGGTACTGAACCATAATTATCATCATGATAGAATAGTGAAAGTAAATTGTAACCATGTTTTATGTTATAAGAGTAAAAATAATTTCGACATATAAATATCGATAACTATGAATACTGCCGACAGAATGGTAGATTTTCCTCACCGGGATTTCCCACTCGCATTGTTATAGAGCTCGTCAAATTATTCTCAAAACTAATTTATTATCACACTTGTATCTCTTTTAGAAACTGCTCCAATGTTTCGACAGTGACCTCAGAGAAAATTCGAACTAGTTTGTCAAAAGTGCAACAGATTACATTGCACATGCGCAAAGAATGATTAGAACACCACTAGAGATTTTCAGTGAGCACTAGAGCGCAAAATTCGTACCTATAGTTACAGGCTGTAACTATAGATGGCGTCTCGGACAACGGAGGGAATTCAAATACTCATAATGATGAATAATGTAGTAAAAAATTTAATAGCTATCATATTCGAATCCTTAACTTTCAAATTATAAACCGTTTTCAAAATTTTGTTCTTTATAATTTTGATAACAATAAATATCGACATACTAAAATAAAGTTTTTTCTAATTGTAGTCGATAATTTTTCTGAAAACAGACAGACAGCTACGATGTTTTATTTACACTTGGTTCTTATGGTACATTCTTTTATAGTGAAAACATTTATTCTTTCTTCGTTGAATTAGTCTATAATATTGAAAATGAAGATTTATTACGAATAATTTGTAAAAATAACGAAATATTGATCATCTATAAAAATAACGAATGAATATTTACGAATTCGATATAAGTAACGAATAAATATAATTATTCGAAATTTCGATAAAAATAACAAATCAAAATACATATTTTGAAAAAAGTAACGAAATATCGAATAAGATTTCGTTGAAAATATAGATTTATATAAATGACAGTCGATAGTTCGATCAAAATTACAAACTATCGATGCTTAATTCAATATTTTGATGAAAATAACGAACATTTAAAAATGCTATTCAATAGTTTTAACAAACTGTCGAATATTTTGACGATATTTCGTTATAATTAACGAAGTACCGAAATTATTTTTGGTACTCAAAGAGTGGATTTATCGATATCGAAATATCGAAATTTTCAATAAACAACATCCCTGGTTGTTATTCATTAAGATATATGTTCTATAAAAACGTTTGCGCAAACGGTTGAAAATTTAAAATTATTCCAAAAAGTCTCGGAAATTAAATCGGCTCTAGATGATGAGTCGTATGAAAGAATATTATTTGAAACACAAAGTCGAGAACAACTTGAAAACATGAGAACGACGAGAAAAGCAAATGAACAAAACAAGCTAGTGATCTCCCCTTCCACATAATATTCCAATCATTATGCCCAACAAGTGATCTGAATCGTGCAATAATGCAATGCTAATTCTGAGCCTAATGTTGGAACGGGATCAAAACATCAGGACTTGCTTCGAAACCATAAAGATGCAATTGATCTTCTAGAACCATTAACTAGAGATCACCTCATCACCTCAGGACCAATAATTGAAAAAGAAAGAGCAGTTTTATCAGATACATAATTATCAAAATAAAATATTGAATCAGGCCGGAGGTGCTGCTATGAATATTGCAACGGAAAATATTCTCGCACCAACGACGCCAGTTGTGCAATTTTTCAATTAAAACGAATACGACTTTAATATACAAGAAGTATTCCGTTGATTCGTGTAAGGATTCAAGGCACACTGTTTTTAAATAAGCAATATATAATTATTTTACATATAATTTACTAATTGCAGACATGATTAATAATGAAAATACGTCAGACCAAATGAGTTTATCACAGTCTCATCAAACATTACGAAAATCTAGAAAAAATTTTATACCTTCGGAGGCACGAAAAAAGCAACAACCCTCGGTCAATTCTAGTTGCACTAATAAGACACCTGCTTCTAATATCGACATTTTCATCGATTATATTATAAAAATAAACGTAAGAGTTTTTAGAATATTTCTTAAGTGTATGATAGAAGCTTACTAACTACTTGTTTGAAACAAATGAAACTCATTTTAATTAATTTTAACAATTTTTTCATATGAATTTTAAAAACAAACTGTCGATAATTAGTGCAGTTGTCGGAAATAGGTACCACTACCTTAAACAATGTAAATTGTCAATTGAACTGTTATCATCTTTTCAATTCTTTCATCACACCTGAACATTCTTTTACTAATCTTTTGCTATGAAATATTTGACTCTACACAATTTTCTTCCGCTAAAATGTAAAAAAACAAAACAAATTTTTTCAATGAAAAATCATATTGTTACTTTTTTAGCTTTAGAATATTTGAATTCTGATACAGATGATAAGTGTCCGTAACTTAGACCAACTTGTTCTATTATTCCCAGAAAATGAACTCAAATCACTTTTCTAAGTACCGGACGTAAATACTGTAAAATCTTTATATAATTATATATTACACAGTCTCAAACTGAGAGCTTTTTCGTCAAACAAATGAATTTTACCACTGTTCGTAAACAATTATAATTTAGAAATGTGCAATCTCTTTTATATTTTTGTATTATAAGATTTATTTATTTCTGCAAAATATTTGTTATATACTACGGTGAGAACTCCACTTTGCTATAAAGGTTGTACCCCTTTCTAATGAGCAAATAAATGTTGACTGATGGCGTTTGTGGCGCTTAATGATTAATGCGTCTCCTTCTACGTAAAATAAATTCGTATTGTTGTTTATGAGGTTTACTACGCTGTCCCTTTCGTAATCATCGAGTTATTCCAAGTCAATATTTTCGAGGATTTCTACGGCTCTCTTGTTCCAGGGTTGCGCGATGCGATTGTGCATAATTTCTGATTTTCGGTTTTCTTCAGTGAGATCAGAAAGGTCAACTGATTCCAATTCTACGACGGGTGTCGGAATTAAAACAGGTCTAGACGAAGAGTTGAATGTGTATGTGTATCCCAGTCTGTTTTTTGCTGATATAAGACATCTTCCGTTGTAAACGTTATCTGCGGTTTTGACGCGCTTTAAGAAACCTACGGGAACCAATTCCGGCGACCAAATCCTCATCTAGACTCCTACTTCTCACACCCTGATACCGTCGCCGCAAGCAATATGACAGTCTATTCAGACGTGTGAGTTCTAGAGTCCACCACGGTACGGTTTATGCCCTTATCCTTCGTCGAGGTATGGCGGCATCAGCCATCAGTTCGAATTTTGCTTACAACGGATTCCACGTTACGTTCGACATCGTGGTTTCGGTTGTAAGCAAGTGAAGCGTTCGACAGTTCATGAACAAACTTATCCCAGTCAGCACGACGGAGATGATATCGTTCAATGCTTGTGATGGTAGGTTTATCTTGGGGCTGTTAAGGTCCTATTCCAATAACAATAGCTCAGTGGTCGCTTGTGGTCCAATCGTACTTGACGAACCACTTTCTTGTCCACGGGAGCATCTGTCGAGTCACCAGGGTAACGTCTATGTAAGACAAACCCTTGCGGTTCTCAAACGTAGCCAGAGTACCTGGTACGTTGAAGACTCACAGATCGTACTGAGCAATAAGTTTTTTGCAACACGTGCGAGAAAATAGCCATTTTCGCAACAAAGAATTAGGATGAAAGTATCCAATTCCAAGCATAGGGACGAAAGTAGGGAAGAAAGTAGGGACGAAAATGAGTGTATATATATAAAGAGTAGAATATCGAAGAATAATCAGGAATATTAAAGGAAAAACAAAAAAGTTTTACAAATTTATTAATAATAAATTTGTATGTTACTATAAAACATTTTGTATTAAATTTTGTTTAGAAGGATAAATTGTCAAAATTAAATAAAGATATGCGTTGGGTCGATTGACATCGATGAAATAAAACGAAAGTGGCGCCCCCGCGCTTAATGCTTCTTACTTCACACGGTAACTCGCAGTCTCGACTCGTCGAACGAAAGAGAAATTGAAGTGCCAAACGTGAAAAAAATGGACGAATTTCCTGACGAGTTCAACGATGATTTGTTCGATACGATTCTTAACAGTCAGGAAAATCTCGCGGAACAAGCTGAACAAGTTCTCCAAAACTTGTTGCCACCAAAGTCAGCTGCCAAATATCTGGCATGTTACCACTCTTTTATAGAATGGAAAGAGAAAAAGTATTCGACTGAATCTATAACCGAAGATTTGATGTTGGTTTATTTTAATGAGCTGGTCACTGTTTAAAAATACGCGCCGTCAACAGTCTGGTCCAAATTTTCTATGGTAAAGTGTGTGATACTGCTCAAACATAACCTCAACATTCAAACGTACGCAAAGGTGATCCAGTTTTTAAAACGGAATTCAGATGGATACGAATGCCATAAATCGGAAGTGTTTGAAGGCCCAGATTTAAAAAGATTGTTCGTAGAAGCTTATGACGAAGCCTATCTTTCAGAAAAGATAACTTAACATATTTCCAAACAAAAATTGTAATACAATTTTGAACGCCATTTTCATAATTATTTTTAATCATCTAATATTATTATATTTTATTTATAGGTTATTGCCATTTTTGGAATTTGTGGAGCATGTCGCGTGGATGAACTTACAAATACGATGGAAAAAGATGTTAAGGATCGCGGTGACATTTTTGTTGTTGATGTCCCAACCACAAAAAACAAAAAACCAAGGCAGTTCACAATTGGAAACCATTTTTACACTGTAGTAAAAAAGTATCGTGATTTGCGCCCAAAAGATTGTGAAATACTTCGTTTTTTTATAAATTACCGGAAAGGGAAATATAATATAATACAAATTATTTTATTGGCGTTTAATATTTATCGAAGCCCTTATAATTTCATTTCATTTTGTATGTTATCAGGAAAATGCACCAAGCAAAACATCGGGCGTAATAAGATAGCAGCAGTCCCAAAAATGATATTTTTGGTTGGTAAAGTAATTATTCAAACCTAGAATTTTGGGGTAGATTCGGAGGAAGAATAATTGTTATTAGATCTTGGGACCTGTAGGAGGACCAAATTCGCTTATCTGGAATATCAAGTTTTGAATGTCCAAATGGGACAAATTTAAGGAGACTATTACAAAAATTGAATATTATCCACCAGTTGGTTGCTAAAAGACGAAGCTTGATCTGATATGAATCAGTCAATAAGTTGCAGTTAAAATTTGACAACAAATAAAAATAATTCAGAAGCAAGAATCAGATGGGAATAAAGTCTTTTTTTTTTGATATTAGAATAATTTTGTGTCTTTCCAGGTCTAATGCAAAATCCAATTCGCAATGAGTAGATCCTGGTTAACTGAGTTTTATTAAAGACACCAGAATAAGTTTAATTCAAATAATGTTAGTGATGAAATTTTAGTTATAACTTGAATTAATACCAGATCAAGTGAATTCCATTTGAGTCGAAACGAACGAACAGATTTTTTTTTTATTATAATGGATGATTGACAAAAGGCACGCCCTGAAATGTAAAGTCATTCTAATGCAGTAAGCAACTAAGCTATTGGAGGGTATAAACCCACATAAATAATGAGTCTCAATTAGTTAATTCATGAGATGACAAAATCTGTCATCCAAATTTATGTATTTGATTAAAAATAAACTTTTATGCAAAAGACCGAGTTACAGTATGGAACCAAGCTATAAAATCGAATTTTATTATATTTTTTTTATTATTATATATATTATTTTTAATTGAAATGCGCGAATAAATTTAGTGTGATTTCTTCCTGCATCTCCTACACCAAGAAACTAATTTTTACTAAGATAAATTGAAGAATTGAAGAATGAATCGTTCCAGTTTAAAATTTATGACTTGTATATCATTGTAAATAATATAATCTTAAATAAATAAAATAGTAGTGAAATGGATGTCGATTGAATGATAAAGTTATAAGAGTTGTTGCAGCTTTTTTGCACGAGAACAAAAAATAAAATTACCAAAACTGAGCCATAACAGGAGTCAGAATATCCCTATAACGGTTTGAAACAAAATTTTCTTCAGATTCTCTATACCGATTTTAGCTCATACGTGTGACCGTTGTAGCAAGAAAAAGCTTGCTTTCTCATTTCCAATAATTTTAACTATTGTTGCTTTTCGTGGTGTTCGTAGACATTAGAAAGGCCGTGTACGCCAATCAATTTGCAGTGTCTGCCCGCCACAACAACTTATCAGCAGTGAAGTCCTAATTTTCTTAATTGACGTTTTGAATACCTCCGAATAATGCCACAATGAGGTACAGCAAAACTCTTGCGGAATGCAATTTGTACGAAACTATTTTCGGTTGAAGTTTTACGGCTAATTCAAATTTTACAATTATGATGCATTACGAAACAATTAGTGAATCGTTAGAATTAACAAAATTGATGTTATGCTAATTACAAAGAACTTAAGCATGTTTTTCAATTTCAATGGATGAAAGAAGAACCCAGGCTGAAATGTCCGACGTACAGTCACCTTTCCAATTATTTTATCGTTAGGTCAACGTCAGTAGAGTACGTTGAACTAACAGCAGATTGATTATGTATAAAAAGTCGGATCATTGTTGGCGACATAACGTTGGCAGCCAATGATCGGCCAACATGGAACAAACGTTGGATCAGTTTTCCTACCAACACTAACTCAACAATGCTGTCTAACATAAGCGAAGAATTTAAGGCCAAAGTCGACATTAGTGTACGACGTTAAAGCTGCTAATTATCAATGACAAAGAGCTATCTAGAAAAAAATTCTAATGTACGGCATAGATTTCTGGCAATCAAAGATTTCATGAAGAAATGCTGAAAAACTGTTAAAAATTATGGTTCTTCGATTGTTTTTCTTTCTTTCTCAAACGTACTTAAAATTCATTCATCGAAATTCTGTCCAGCAGATTTGTGAAGAACTAAACTTCAAACAGTTTACAGCAAACTAGATGGAAAACGAAATAACTTGATACTCTGTCTTTAATAAATTGACTCAAAACAAGCTGAACTAAAAAATCATGACCAAAAATTAATTTCGACTACGAAAAAATGTCGTTTCAATGTGGAATATGATATATTTTTTCCCGTTAATATGGAAAACATTATTTTCTATGCTTCAATAAATAATATTTCTAAATAATTAGATGAAACTGCAATTTTTATAATATATTATGCTTCTGAATGTAATTATCATTTAATTTTATCTTAAACAGAACTCGAATACCAGAGAAAAGCAATTTTGAGTTGTTTTAAATCGGGCCGGTATGATTTTGATTTAGAAATTTTGTGAATAAGTTTCGTATAAAAATCGTAAATTTTCATGGTTGCTACTTTATTTGATTGAAAATTATTCGCTTTTAATTCACGTTACAGGTAGTTGTGTTGAAAATTTATTTTGATGATTAAAATTGTAATATTGTATATTGTTCATAGTTGTGTGAATTCGTATTTATTATAAGTTTTGACTGAGATTTAACTCACAGTTAATTCATACTGCTTTCTGGACATCATGAAATTTTGTTAAATTTCAACGTTTTATTTTGGAGTTCACAGTTGACTTTTTTTTCATTTTTATGATTAGTTAAATTTTATGTGATATAGGTTTCTTTCAAATTACGGTTAAAGATAAAAAAAAGTTTATAAAAACTCACATGAAAATATTTACAATGTTACTGTAAATATTTTACAACAATAAACTTGTTGTCGATACGAAAATATTCAATTTTATTGCTTATTATATTTTTGTCGTTTTCTTAGGACATAAATAGAAAGAATTTAGATTGTGATGGAGTCATGATTATTGGACTATAACAAATAGAAATGAGATCTTCGATAGTTTTTCTAAACTAATTGTCTTTGTGCGATCGTTTTCAATCGAGTATGTTAACTTGCCGACACAACTCAATTAAAATATTTAACTCAGGATATGCCACGGAGCTTACATTTTCGTTCAGTTTCTTAGTATAAACGTTATATATTAATGAATTCTTTACTACATCATTGCATTTTCTCAATGTGGTCTAAAAAACACTCCGATATATTATAAGCTTACAAAAATGAAAGCTTCTCTGGTGAAAAAATGACACTAATTGTAAACTTTCCGTGAATCTACCCAAATAAGACAATCGAAAATATTCTGGATATTGTGAGTTATATTTAATATAATATATCAATTAGATATGTTTAATATTAGGGGAATGTTTATAAATGTTCGATATTAGGGATAAACATAAAAATTACCACAACGGGTTATGGCTATCATCAGGTAGATCGCACGATTTCTAATCTAGGTTTCTTATTGTGAGAAAAGAAATCACATCGTGATGAACGGTAACCTCGTGATGACGTATCGAGATCTGGGGTTATTTGCATATCGTTAATTTTGAGCTCTTATTAGTGCGATTTCTTATGTGTGGAGTTTTGTAGAGACTTTTAATTTTTGAGAACATTTTGATAAGTTTTTCAGAGAAATCTCGTTGCGTATTTAGTTTCGAGACCTTTTTGAACTTTAGATTATCCCCAACGTCTGCTTCGAGAATTCGGAAATTTTTTTAAGTAATTTTTGTGCTGAGAAAAATTTATTTAGAGAAATTTTATATTGAGTTGGAAATTTTCGTTACTATCTGTGTTGCTAATTGAAAATGTATTCGAGTAATTTTTGTTGTGACAAAATTTTGTGTAATTCTAATTTCCGTCTAACAATTGCGTCGCGCATTTTGAAAATGTTATTAAAGCCTTTTGATGATATCAGAATTCTACTGATAACGAACGTAACTCTGACTTTACAGTTAAATAATCGCTGTATGGCGATTATTTTCTATCCATATTTTGTATAGTGAATCAAAATTTTTCAATATCTGCTTTGAGCGAGAGTCACTAAAAAGTTTGTGTGATTGAAGTCTTGTGATTTCGATCTTTGAACGGATCAAGCAGAAGTGCACACATCGTGAGACATCTGCAGCCGAAAATCTGACCAACATCAAATAGACCAACTTCTGACCGTCCGTCTGCATGGCAGTCCGTCTTTATCGTTTTCAAGGCACGAGAAGACAACCAACGATGGTCTGCAGCCCACTTTGCCGTAACTAAGAACCTGTCCAGTCGCTGAACTTAGAGTCTAACCTGCTGGGTAATCTTTCCGGTAGGCGCTGTGTATAAAGTTTTGCTGATAAGTTCGAATTTCTCGTAGTCGTGGACATTATCATCTTGAGCGGGAATCATCCAAATGCCAATCTCCAAGAGTTAAGTCTCTCTGGTCAGGGGCCAGACACATTCAGGCAACCGAGACGTCATTTACGTGAATCCAACATAGAGATAGAACAACTCGAGAGCGACGAGAGGGTGCAAATTGTGGCGCCAGAACGCTGACTCGAGTGCAGCAGTGCGCGAGAGGAAGGATGAAAGATAGGTGCGAAGCAGTTTTGCCATGGCCAAGGGAAGGTACCTGGCGAAAGCATACTCATTCTACTCTGTTGGACTTCCTGAGAACAAACGTGTTTTCCGATCTCTTGTGTTTACGCGACTCCAATACATTCCTGCTTGGCGAGTCTAAGATCTAGGGCCTATCGTGTGTCACATTAAATCACCTATTGTGAGTCCATTCTTATTTGATTATGGATTTGCCTTTTTTCACAGAGTAATTTTGCATCTTTGCAACATTATTTTATAGTAAATTTTGGGTTTTCGATTTTCGTAGTAAAGTCAGATTATTAATAACGATACTTGTTGACTCACCAGCTTGCACCGAGCGCCAACAGATAGCTGCTTTAAGATCTAGCATTTTTTTATAAAGACTTGCCATAACATCTAGCAAATTTTTTTATTAAATATTTATGTTTAATATAATTTTATTTTTGATTTCTATAATAATATATTGTACAATACAATTTCATTTGATTTTAGTATCAAATGCTTTATTAGATTGTTTACGAATCACGATTGGTTCGAGTATTTTAATTTTGCTTAACTTCAGTGCTCCACTGTATCTAAAATACTAATCTCATCTACTGAGCATTTTTTCCAAAAGATGAGTAACTTCTGTAATGCTCTAAAAAATTTTTTTTTTCGGTAATTTAATTTCTTGATAGTTTTTTTCAGCAAAATTACTTGACGTCTCTTTTGTGTAAAAATGTTTTTTTTTCACTTTTCATCTTGACTGATAACACTAGTATTTTTTCAACGATCAAGACGTCTTTTTTTTACTCCATAAATTGATTAAATCTCATAAGAAGTTAATCTCGTTCATGAAATTATAGTTGGCTGATAAACTACCTACGTGAGCATGCACATTGAACAAAGAATTGTACTTTTGTTCTAATCTGTCTTTACTTTTTAAAATATTAGAATTATGAAGTTTTGGAATGCTCGCATCTGTAACGCGCTGACAGTTAGAAATTTTGTACAATTCCTTATCACGTTGCAGGCGGTACTCTTTCAACATCTGGTTGCACATAAGGTTTATTCAAAATTTCTTCTCTGAAAAAATGACACGTTACAAATACATGTCTGCATGGCAATAACATAGACTGATTTTATAAGCACTTGCATTTTTCAGGATCATTTTCTAGTATTTGTTCTCTGAATCGAGAAGAACCCTGTCTCTTTCAGGATTAGAACTTATAATATCAATGTCTTTGAAAGTTACGATTTAAAGTCCTTGAAGTTAGTTCATTAGTGATTCGAAGTTACTTGGTGATTGTTGAAATCAATTGTTCCTCTACTGAGTGTTGATCGGTGTTGTTGATATGCAAAGTGAATAAAATTTTATATTTATATCTGCGAAAAGTTTTGGATTGAAAAATGCAATTTTGTTCTGTTCCTGTATCAACTAAAAAAGTAACTTCGCCACTTATAAAATCACATTTGACGTCTCGACAATTTGTTTCGTCGAGTTTTCTTCGTGTGAAACACTGTTTACGCAAGCTTCTTACATGTGCCCCGGGTTGATCATAGAAGTGATATTTTCGCGACGAAAGTTAGATTGATTGTAACTAGGATTGTTATGGTTGTTGTTTGAATGATAATTAGGTTAGTTAGAATAGTTATCAGGCCTATTATGATTTGAGCGGTTGTTTCAATCATCATTAGAACAATTAAAAGGATTTTTAGAAGAAAGGGGTCAGTTTTGTGTTTTATTTTGAGATTTTGTGAGAAAGGATTTGTGGAGTTGTTTGTATTTTTAGGATTTATATTTCAATAAATAGGTTTCGATCTATTGATTCGGTTATCGTTGGTTATATTGAATTTCAATAGGACTGCGTGACAGACATCGGTGAAATGATCACATTTCCCGTAAACGATACAATTATCTGAACCATGTGTAGGAGAGTTGCGACGAGAAGTTTGTGGGTTAGGTTGGCTGATTTTTTTAGTACATGCTGGAGCAAAAGGATTGTAGTTGAAATCG
Organism: Trissolcus japonicus; assembly: GCA_030522925.1. Taxonomy (NCBI): domain Eukaryota; kingdom Metazoa; phylum Arthropoda; class Insecta; order Hymenoptera; family Scelionidae; genus Trissolcus; species Trissolcus japonicus. The sequence goes on along the minus strand of JAPYZS010001020.1, from coordinate 10,481 downwards.
TGTTCACTCCGCGTGGCACAAGCAGTGGCAGTGGTTAGGTCTAATGATTGTTCGATGCAAACACGTACGTCAATTTCCGTGCAAACATACTTGATAAAGTTGTTTAAGGCTGTTTGATCAACTGAATGTTGTTGAACAAGGTTTGCGTGGTCGCTATCAAAACAAAACTGAACTGTCAACTCGGAAAACATTTACATCACGACATAAACAAACGAGTCGCGACATCTAGGTTCGAAATACGAACGAACGTTCGACACGTAACACAACCCCCCCCTTTTCCGGGATTGTCGTCGCGACAATCGAACTCTTTTCTGTCAAGCAGGTTGTTCCCAGCGCCTTCCTTTCTTGGACATGGATTCCAGGACACTCCGGCAATGAGGTACGCTCCTCTTCCCGCCTAACTTGTGTCCAATCGATGCCTTTCTAGAATTTTGACGCTGGACCTGTCTCTTGGCAAGCCATCTTCAACCAATCTCTTCTCCGGTAGTTTCACTGTCGGCGTTGTTGTGCGTTTTGAACAAAGTGAGGTACCCACCGTGGACTCATCTTGATCCGAAAATCATCCCTTGTCCCCTGTCCTGGCATTTGCCTCTTCAATCTCACGGGAAACCACGGTTCGAAAACCGTGAGGAAGTCAGGTCCCGATCGATGTAGGTAGCAAGTCGATCGGCATGCACAATTTTAGGGAATGGGCCCAAAATATCCGCCTGTAATCGCTCAAAAGGGACACCTGAATTATACACCTGGAGCGAGTGTTTACCTTTGTCTGGCGGACCTGCCTTTGCGACACACTTTTCGCAAGAACGACACCATTTTTTTACACTATCCCTACCCAGCCTACCCAGTAAAACCGTTTTCTGATTCGGTCGAGAGTCCGGTTGATACCGAAATGCCCACCTGAGGCAGAATCATGAGCCTCGGTTAATACTTCGGGAATTCGATTTTTTGGAACCACTAATTGGAAGAGGACAGGATCTGTTCGAGGATTTACCCATTTCCTATATAGAACGCCTTCGTGTAAAACCAAAGAGTCCCATTGTGACCAGTACACTTTAGTTATTGGACCGAACCTCGATATCGACTGCCAGGTAGGTCTGACTCCTTTCTCCAGAGCCTGCATGAGGATTTCAATCCCTTTATCCTGTAATTGGTCGACCCGCCGGTCTTCGGTGGTTTCTATCCCAAGGGAAATAGACCCCACCATCTTCCCTTGTGCAGAATCTTCTTTGGCTTCCACCTTATCGCAGTATTTACATCCCTTTTCCAAGCAGGGCCTTCTAGACAGTACGTCAGCGTTGACATGTGATTTCCCCTCCCGGTGGATAATTTCGAAGTCGTATTCCTGGAGGCACTCAATCCATCTGGCAAGTTGTCCCTCCACGTCTTTGAATGAGAGTAACCATCGTAAGGATAAGTGGTCTGTGCGAACGGGGAACCTCCTTCCATATAGATAGTGCCTGAAGAACTTAATTGATTCGACGATGGCCAATAGTTCCCTTCTTGTTACACAGTAGCTTCGATCCGCTTTGGACAAGACATGGCTGTAGTATGCGATGACCCGTTTTTGGCCATTCTGGACTTGGGAAAGGACCGCTCCTATTCCATGATTTGATGCATCCGTATCTAAAATGAACACACCCATGCCAACGGGAAGGGCTAGCATCGGCGGCGACGACAGCGTCTTCTTTAATTGTTTGAAATCCTGAATCTTCTCTTCCGTCCAGTGTAGATTTCCCTTACCCTCGGACATTCCGTAGAGAGGTTCGGCTATCAAGGAGAATCCTTTCACGAATTTCCGGTAATATGAGCAGAAACCTAGGAAGCTCTTGAGCTGTTTCTTGGTTTTTGGCAAGGGCCAATCTGCAACGGCCTCAATCTTCTCCGGATCGGTTTCCTTGCCTGTCTCTGAGATGACGTGACCTAGATACTTAACCTTTCTACTAAAGAAAACACACTTCTTTGGATTGACCTTTAACCCAGCCTTTCTAAAACGAAGAAATATCTCCCGGATTTTATTCAACACTTCGTCAAAAGAATGACCAAAGGTTACCACGTCGTCTAAGTAAACCAGACAGAACCGATACAGAAGATCGCTTAGCTCCTTTTCCATCAGCCTCTGAAAGGTCGCCGGTGCATAACACAAGCCGAAAAACATCACTACGAATTACCACAATCCCCTCCCAATCGAGAAAGCTGTTTTATCCCTATCCGCCGGATCCACCTTGACCTGTCAATATCCGCTTTTCAAGTCTAACATGGAGTACCACAAACACCCAGCGAGTCGATCCAGAAGATCATCAATCTTTGGTAGGGGAAACGAATCCTTAACGGTGACATCGTTCAACTTCCTATAGTCCACGCAGAATCGAAAGGAGTCAACCCGTCAGAATGTTTTTTGAACATCTCGACCAATTCGTCGGAGAGAAACCCAGAGAGTCCTAACACATTGGAGATGAGAAGTGTTCCCCTTCGGCCCCTTCCCTTCTAATCTTCTGAATTGAGCTCATCAATCTTTAGGGAGAGCCCCGTAGCCGACAAAAAATCGGACCCCAAAAGGCAATCGACCGAAATATTCGCAACATAGACTGGTAATTGTACAGAGTGACGACCTGAAGACACCTCGACCACTGTCTTGCACCAAGCTGGAACGAACTCCCCCGTCGGGTATCTTAGGTGGACCCCCGTCACATCGACCCTCTTGCCCCCAACCGTTACCAAACGAGGATTTAGGATAGTAACATCCGCCCCTGTGTCGATGAGGAACTTACAAATGGCTCCGTTTACCCTCCCAGGGTAAAGAAGTCGATAACGTCTATCCGAAACACGTCCTATCTTAACGCCCTCGGGGCCATCACCTATTGCCTCCCTCGAACTATGCCCCTCTAGTTCGACGAAGCCCTGTTTCCCGACCGTCCTACCTTTCTAGGGCACTGGGACTTGAAATGTCCCTTCTGGCCACAGAGCCAACACTCGGTCTTCGAGGCAGACCCGGTGCGCGCAGGGCGCGCTTTGCGACTAGGTTGCGCGCTGCCCAGACTTGGCCCCTCTGCATGGGCCGCGAACCGGCTCGGCTGTTGTAGGAAGCAGTTCTCCCTGACGTCCTTGTGATACCTTCGAGTTGCAGAGTCTGGCGAATGAACCCATCGGAGATAGCCGAGATGAATTGGGAACAGGAAATCTTGTCCCTAACCTCGAAATAGCACTCAGGGTAGACGACCCGAGAAAGCCGTTCTAGATCTGCGGCCAGGGTTGCGAAATCCTCGTTCGCCTTCTGCTTCCGGTTAGTAAACAACGAATAGTAAGTCTGGTTCGAGTGCCTCTTCCCGAAACGTAGTTCCAGATGCTCCTTCACTAGTTGAAACTCTCCGTGCGACTGCCCCTGGAACACCTTCAAGACCAACCGGGCTGGCCCCTGTAGGCTCGAAACGAACGCAACAGCCTTGGCCGAATCGTTCCACTCGTTGGAACTCGAGACGAACTCGAACTGGACCAAGTGGAAGAACTGGACCAATCACGAAGAGACGTGGTCCCATCGAAAATGTCGGGTTTCAGTTTATACTCTATGATGCTGGCTGGGGGACTGGGTCTCGGGCCACCTGACCCATCACCTGACCGTTCCCTTTGGTAACAGGAACCTGATCGCCTCAAACCCGATCGTGATTGGACGCTGAAACGAGAGTGATGTCAACCGGCAGTGTCCCTAGGTTAGGTGTGTGGTGTGTGTGTTGTGACATGTCAGTGTGAGGGGTTATACGGGTTTGCATTTGACTTATCCGTTCGAGTTCCGCTTGCATCTGGACCAGCTTCTGCTCCATTAGCTCTCTGGCTGCTCTCTCTGCCAACAAGTCGGCGTCCCGCTTTCAAAGCTCCTGTGCCAGGTTCTCTATCTCTGACCTGTCATCTTGGTTAGCCTGTCGCCACAAGCGATCCTAGAGGGCCGCTACCCTCTCGCGCTCCTTGTTTAACTCCTGCTCCAGTAGACTCACCCGGCACTCTTCCTCGCGTTGATCCGCTTCCTGAGTCCTGGTTGTCATGGTCCTGGTCAACCTCCTTGCGGTCGTCGGCGATCGCGTTGTCGTCATGATGGCACTTTCCGCACAATCTCGGACGAGCCCCCAAATTATTACGCGCCGCGCCGCAATTAGACACAATAATTACAAAAGAACGGTATTTTATTTTGTTTGATGAACAACGTTTGCGTGGTCGCTACCAAAACAAAACTGAACCGTCAACTCGGAAAACAATTACATCACGACATAAACAAACGAGTCGCGACATCTAGGTTTGAAATACGAACGAACGTTCGACACGTAAATATATATAAAATTAAAAAAAAATTACCAGCATGAAACTCGAAAAGTTGATAATCTTAGCTTTAATTTAAAAATAGGCAAAATACTGAAAAAAGTCACTTTTTTTAAAATATCTATAACTTTCAAAAGTTTTAATCTGTATGTTTTTTTTTCTCTGTAAATTTTCAGGAGAAAATGAATTTTACATTTCCGTGGTAAAAGACTCGTGTGTACAGGATATTGTTGTTGTTACAGTGATTCAAAGTTTGCAAAAATTTTTCCATCAAAAAATTAGATAGCAGTGCGATCTGTTGCGATGTTGAAAATTTGTTTAACAGAAAATGTCAAAATTAAGGACCCAAGCTTTAATTTGGTGTAGAATAAACTTCTTAATGGAATAGGTCAAAGTTATGACAATTTAAAAAAAAGAAAAATTTTAGGGGTGTGGATCGTTAATTGTTTTGAGTAGTATATATATAATGATCAAGTGTTTCTGCAGTTCCAATTACAATAAGTTCATATAACATGAGGATTCATTTTACATAAAAGGTTTCTAATTATAAATCGTTAGTTATAAATCGATGCTGAGCGGAATCAAAAATCTTAGAGAACGCAAAAGGGCAACTGTTGAAGAGGTATTGAGCTGAATGGTCGTCGAACTGTCAAATAATCTTGTAAGCTTGTGATCTGGATATGTGATATGTGATGAGTAAAAACAAATTAGTGTGTTCTAATTGCACCTCCCGTAGGGGGACTGATCGAACTATTTTAGAGAAATCTTCAAGAAGTAGCGCCCCTGCGGACCCTGAGCCGGGTTCAGAGAAATACCGAATCCTAGAGGAGGTGGTGTTACTCCTCTGGCAAAAGGGAGCCTTGCCAATTAAGTGTGATTAGACACACCTGGTCGTGTGTGAGAAAGGCACGCACGACCTCGGATTGATCTTCACATTGCCTATCATTATCATCGAAAGAGAATGGTTTGACCGATAGGCCTGAAGATTAATATGCAACCACTTCGAGCAGGAAAACAGAGAGGTTAGAATGTGTGAGCACAGGCCGACGGTTTAGACGGTGTCTGTCTAACGCTCTAAGTTGCGCTTCTAGTTAAGACAACTTGACGGCCTACGGTCGGATTGATCAGATTCCTGCATACGCGGACTGCATTTCCTTAGTACACTACTGCTCATAATGGAAAGGTCTCATTCTTGCGGGTGAGGTTAGTTGTTTGACATAATGAGCGTTCGTCTTGCATGCCTGCCCCTCGCGACGATGAATATGGCCATCGAACGTGACCCCATTTTGAACGTTATCTCGAACGCACCGCGTAGCTCGTGGGTATTTCCTTGATAGCTAGGAAAAGCCCACTCACGAGACTACATCTTTTGAACGCGGCTTTTAAGAGAGTTCAAATCAGAGAATCGGTTCTTGGTTCTCGAGGTTAAACTGATTCTGCTTCAAAGCATTTCGAACGCATAGCCTCCGATATGACTTCATTGTCATATTAGGGGCTTTTTTTTGCTATAGGGTAATTTAAATATATTGCCTCCGGTATGACTTCACCGTCATATCGGGTGCTTTTTGCTTTAGGGTATTTTGAAGGCCTCCCGCATGCCTCATGAGTAGCATCGAAGTTGGTGGCATTTAAACAAACCTCCGATGTTGCTGAGTGTGCTGGAGGCTGTTTGCTCCGCGCAAACGCCGGTAATGGCGCAGACTCCGTCTGCGCTTAAGCCGTGTCGCGTTGGGTTTTCGGTGGCTGTGGCAAAGTCGTCGGTCCTTTCCAGGACGGGCGAGTCGGTCATGATCACCGGTTAACATTCTTTCGCGCCTATTCCAACTAGCCTGACTCCTTCGAAACACCCTGCAGGTGCTGTTGGACGAAGGCCTTGATTGGCAGCATTGACGTCCCTGGAATCTAGCGAAAGCCCTACCAGCGGTGCGGTTCGTACTGTCTAGGTGGCGTGATGATGCTATTCCTTAGGGTGCCAGACGCACTTAAAACCGACCAAACCGCTGTGGTCATCCAGTGGGTTTATTGTCCCAGAACTTCGCCGGACGCGACAGGGGCCTTCGGTGTACCAGGCGCACTCCTTAGTATTTAGCCCGATCCTTTAAAACGCAGGAGATACGGGTGGTTTGTTTAAGCCTGCATTCAATTCTTCCTTATCCGCATGTATCTCTCTCCCTCTCTCTCAGAGTTGCCCAGACTCTGTATCGAACTAACTTGCGTGGATGCTCGGGCAGGCATCTCGCACTCAAGCTCATCCAACTTTCAACTGCAAAGGTCAATGACGTCAAACGTAATAATGCTGCTTCGTACGTGATTGAATCAAGGGAGAGTGAGAATGAGAAATCGGGTAAAGTGGCTCAATTAAACTTAAGGAGAGCACGATATGTCACTGATGAGTCTCGCTCAGTGGCGACCAGGGCTGGCATCGACGTCATCTTGATGCAAGAGCCTTACACTTTCCGAGGTCGGATTCCGGGATTCGGCTTATGGATTGCCTTGTTAAGTGCGAATGATCAGGAAGGTGAACGGCCTTGGGCTGGTGTAGCAATAGCGAACCCAAGTCTCGAAGCCATTTAGCTCACCGACCTGGTGAGTGCACTCAGGTGTCATGTGATCTAGATTTATTTTATTTTGTGAGCATTTATTTCCAATGTCGTAAAACCACAAGGATTGGAATAGCTCACTTTAAACGTGTTTTACAACGTCTCCAGGGACAAAAGCTTCTCATCGCCGCTGACGCCATTGCCAGATCAACCATGTAGGGAGATCGGCTCACAGATGAAAGCGGTGAGGAGCTGGAAGGACTTATTGCTCAGTACGATCTGTTAGTCTAACCAGGTACTCTGGCTACGTTTGAGAACCGCAAGGGTTTGTCTCACATAGACGTTACCCTGGTGAATCGACAGATGCTCCCGTGGACAAGAAAGTAGTCCGTCAAGTACGACTGGACCACAAGCGACCACTGAGCTATTGTTATTGGAATAGGACCTCAACAGCTCCAAGATGAACCTACCATCACAAACATTGAACAATATTATCTCCGTCGTGCTGACTGGGATAAGTTTGTTCATGAACTGTCGAACGCTCTACTTGCTTACAACAAAAACCACGATGTCGAACGTAACGTGAAATCATTTGTAAGCAGAATTCGGACTGCGGCTAATGCCGCCATATCTCGACGAAGGATAAGATCATAAACTGTACCATGGTGGACTCCGAAACTCACATGCCTAAAAAGTCTATCATACCGCTCGCGGCGACGGTATCAGGGTGTGAGGAGTAGGAGTCTAGATGAGGATATGATCGAACGATCAAGGCACGCATACTTACGCATAAATTGCAAATACAAATCCATCATCAACACCACTCGAAGGTAGAGCTGGTGTCGCCTCATTGACCAGTTCAATGGAAAGACGACTTGGGAACTCCCATACAGACTAGCTGTTGGTAAAACCAAACAGCGGTATATAATGTCGAACGTGAAGTTGCCAGATGGGACGATGACATCGAACCGTCGGAAAACATTCAAAGCTCTTTTGATCGTACATTTTCTCGCGACCCTAAGGAGAAAGATACTGAGCAACAGCGTGAAGTAGGACGCATATGCAGAACGGCGCCAGTTGAGGATAACACACCTTCCGCTGACTCTGGCTGATCTAGAATCTGCAGTAAAGCGTCAGAAAAAGCAAAAATGTCCAGGGTACGACTTTATCAAAAGCGAGATCCTCAAAGTTGCATTACCCCATATAAGCGAGGATCTATCAAAGTTGTACAACACCTTCTTGGAAACGAGTTCATTTCCGAGTGTTTGGAAATTGGCTGAGGTTATTATGCATCACCCGACAAGGATGTGAAAAAGGCTAAATCCTACAGACCGATTTCCTTCCTGTCCATTCTTGGTAATATATTCGAACGTATGCTCGCTGATCGTCTTTAGCTAGTCTTCGAACATGAAGACTTCGCATCTGACCGACAATATGGTTTTAGAAACCATCGATCTACTGTGGATGCAATTTGCAAACTCAGAAAGATCATCGAACTAAAAAGTAGGAGAAGCAAAAATGTCCTTGGGATGGGATTCGACATCTGTGGTGCTTTCGATAACCTTTTGATCCCATCGATACTTCAGTGTCTCAGGGAATAAGGTTGCCCAGATAACGTATTCCGTGTTTTAGTGAGCTATTTTACCGATCGGAAAATCCGCATGAAGGATAAGTACGAGAACGTCGAAATGCAAACCGAATTTTGACGTCCTTAGGGCTCGATTATAGAAACTCGGTGCTGGAATCTTGTCTTTGATGGACTTCTTAAACACGTCATCGAGAGCGATTTCGAGATTGCAATCGAAACACAGGGCCGTATCATCGTTGAGGCCATTGAAATCTGGTGCGTCGATCAGAAACTCAAGGTCTCATCCCGAAAGTCGGAAATGATCTTTGTCAAATATCGGCGGGTATGAGACCTCACACTAGACCTTCCTTGTTTCGTCCGGAAGGTGAGAGCTCGATTCGCTATCCCGGTGTACACCTTGACGAGAAGCTGGCGGTCATCTTGCTAAGCTTGTAAATCGAACTAAAGAACTCTTCAACCTGCTGGGCGAAATAGCTAAAGCGAACTTGGGGTTGGACTATGGAGTAATGCGTAGCATCTACAAAGGTCTTCTCATTCCCATAGTAACTGCTGCTTCGGCATAGTTTGATCTATTGAACGACCGCAACAAGAGCAAGCTTTGCTCTATTCAGCGTCAAGCTCTCTGGAGCGTTTCAGAGACCTATCGAACGATATCAACGGGCGCTCTTAGAGTCATCACAAAAGAATTTCTGATTGACCTGGTCATGGAGAGCACGTATGTAAGCGTAATCTGATATTGAGTAAACTATTTCAGATTGGCAATTTTGCATAGAATCCTGCAGGACTCGAGGAAGTTTGGTTGGTTCGGGCAAATATAAGAAGCTCCTGGCAGGATTGTATGTGAAATTGCCAATCTGGAACGGTTCATCCAATTACAGATTACGCTTACGAAGACGTTGTTCCATGACCAGGTCAATCGGAAATTCTCCTGTGATGACTCAAGACCGTCTGATTATATCGCTCGATAGGCCTTTTAAAAAGCGCAAGAGAGCTTGAAGTTGTATAGAACAAAGCTTTTTCTTGTTGCACTCGTTTAACAAATCAAACCACGCCAGAGCAGCACGAGTTACTATGGAACTAAGATCTCCATAGATACTACGCATTACATCATAGTCTAATCCTTAGTTCTCTTCACCTATTTTGCCTAACGAGTGCAGTCTTGGCTTGGAGTTTTGTAATCCTCTGCCCTGCGTACCGCTATTTTACGTTCGATACCGGTAGTGGTGCCCGGTAGTTGCGGTTGAGACCCGAAGGTCCCTACCGTGGACTTTGTATCCTACCATCCTTGCCACTTATTCAAGCAGTGAAACAGGCCGATTATAGTTGACCCAGGAGGGTCCGTATTCGAGGCGAACGTCCAGTGGTCTTGAGTACTACAACACGCGAATCACCTTTCGGAGCACGGCGAGTTGTTATTCCTTTTACCCTGTTTTCGTTACCCAGGTGGGCCCTTACTAACAAGAAACGAAAGCGAGTAGCTCCACACTTCCAGGGATGCATAGCAATCTGATTGCACATGTTTGCTATGATCGTTCGACTGCAAAACTTGCGACACTCAGAGGTTTGCCACTAGATAGAAGGTAACAATGAAGGGGTGATACTAACCCCTTCATTATTTTAGGGGTGATACTAACCCCTTCACACTTTCTTACGGAGTCAACTTGGAATCCGGTTAAGATGCGCTGTCTCTCAGACACTAATAGCACAAGACCACCTGTCTAACGTGATTGAGTAAATTAAAGGTTATATGAGACCTTTTTATAAAACGCTGTTGAAATCGTTACATAGTTGGTGATGAAGCCAAAAATTCTTTTCAATGTTATGAAAGGACCCCGCCCTTTCCTTATGGAAATTGGCTTTCTGTCAAATCGGATGAAACTATGATGAATGGATAGAGGAAGTATACTACTAGTATACTACTCCCCTTCCACCCCCGTAGGTAAGGGAGTGGGGGGGGGTCAAATAGGGTGTCATTCGAAAGGTCTTGAAAAAATATTCGATACGTATTTTTTTTTATGTCTAATTGTACTTTGGGCCGATTCTACAAG
>JAPYZS010001019.1:0-36399 GCA_030522925.1 Trissolcus japonicus | reverse complement strand
GAGGACTTTTACTCAGGAAGACTTCCTCTATCCATTCATTATAGTTTCATCCGATTTGACAGAAAGCCAATTTCCATAAGGAAAGGGCGGGGTCCTTTTGCAAAAGTTCTGAAGAAAACGATATGTTGCCTCTCTGGCAATGACATTATTTTTGTTTTTGAAATAGTATATTACAGTTTCAGGCGCCACTGGCGCCCAAGGCGCGTACTACGTTTTACGCGTCAGATCAGTTGGTCTTAATGAGAACTAACTTGCTCAAGTGCCGTTTACGGCATAAAAGCATGGTTAGTTCCACTTTTGGCCGTTGATCTGTCGCGTAAATGATTATATGTGTTGATTAGCAGAATAAAACCTTCAAGAGTAGTCTTTGGCAATGATATCATTTCTTTTTTTTGAAAATAATTTTATGTGTTATCTATCACTCGGCTTAGAAGGTGACTTTTTTCTGGCTTTAACTTACTGAATGTTATGAAAAAAAAAAGTTATATCAATATTCTCGTAATATTTTTATAAACTTAAGAAATTGAAATAGAGATAACTATTTTTCGGCTAATTTAAAAGAGTTTAAAATTGAATAGGTAATTTGTTTTCTAATAACGATCAACAAACAATCATAATATTCAGTCAGGTAAAGCCAGAAAAAGAGTCATTAACTATCTTGAGTGCTAGATAATCAGATAATCACTCATGATTTATCTGATCAGAAAACCTTTTTTTGATATTACCATCAGTCACGTCGTTGCCTGATACACAGTGATGGAACATATCAAGTGTGTTTGCCAGTTAATGTTGTCATTAAACTAAAAATTAATATCTTCCCGTACGCATCATCTCTCACGTTACGTTTTTGGCGTTGCGGTGCGAGGTATCACTTAAAAAGGACTTAAATTGATGGCACTAGTTTCACGGCAGCTTAATTCTTGCTCTCCGACAAAGAAATTCAGCCATCTACTGTAAGGCCGTACGTTCTCTTGCCCTATAGGCTCTTGAAAACGTAACTATCATAAAGTCTTGACTGACCTAGATCAAACCGCTTATTGCCGGTATCATACGAAATTGATAGTTATTAGAATGCGGTCTTACAAACTATGAACGTATCAAAATTATGACGTCGACGTTAATCATACTATGGTAATTATATTCAAGTGCGATCATGAAAATATGTGAAACTATAATGATTGTATATTTTAGATCGTGCAATTAAGATGTTAATTGCGTAGGAATTCCTAATTCTGATTCCGTGACATGATTGTAAAATATATTATTCGTGTAATTAATTTTGAATGACTAAACATTAATATTACGAATTATTGGATATAAAATAATCATCCAATCTGAAAAATATCATGGTTCTTCAACATGGGACAAGATAAATCGTATAATATTACATTTTTTGCTGTTTTCACATTATATTATGCCCCTTTTTATGTACGTTTTTATAAATTTATTTTATAAAACATAACATTTATTTATAAAACATTTATTTATATAAACCTTTTATAAAACATAGTTTTATAAAAGGGTCAAATTCAATGAAAGGACTAGCGCTCGAACAGCCGTTTTTCAATTTGTAAAAGTATCAAAATCGACGATTTTCTCGATACTTTTCAATTCAAAACGGCTATTTCTGTGCTAGTCTTCTTATTCTATCTTGCCCTCCAATTGGAGCAGCCTGAAAAATAAGCAATTCGTACGTTATTCTAAGGAAAACGAATCAAGCAATGAACTTTATTCTTTTTGCACATTATTATTTAACTCTTCGTTAACATTTCTTAAATCAATTCAGTGACTTCTTGACATTTCTTCCATGTATTCTAATTTGCCGTGTCAAGAAAAAGGTACTAACTCATCGGTCTTACAATCTGCAGATCTCATCAAAAATTGAAAAATTAACATTTTTCTCAATTTATAGGGTATTGCGTACGGAGTGATAGCACAGCTTCTCAAAATTCTGAAAAATAACTAGATGGCGGATATTTAAGTAAAAATTTTTTTTCGTGTATTTTTTCGGCCACTTTCTTCGCATTGACTATTGATAAAATTGGAATAAAAAAACTATTCAATTACTATGAGCGGACTTATCTGATGATTCAGCCAAATTTAAGCAAGATGTCTTCGTTTGTGTGCCCACAAGAAGAATGGACCTTCAAAATTTTTTATGTGTCCGAAGCAAGCCCCACCAGACTCATCTTTCTCATGTTAATAAGATGAATACCGAAGTATTTCTAAATTATAAGTGAAGGATATTGCTTATCAAAACCACGATAACTTATGTTTTTAACCCTCTCTTGGTATCGTTATTACAATCCCTGGTTTAAAGAATATGGCTTAAGAATTAAATTTTTGAGCCAAAAAGTCTAGAAAAAATGCAACCGAAAATCTTAGATTTGTTATATCTCTACGCATAAAATTTTGTATCTCTTCTGTTCAAATGAATATGAATGTATGTAAATAATGATAATTTTAATTGACCGTATTTTCAACTATTCATTTATGGTCATTAAAATTTGTCTAACATTTATGAACAAATTGATTAAATTATATGCTTTAAAGTCATAACAATATTTATTTTAATTAATCATCCATATTTTGTAATAACCATATTATGTAATAATAATAGTGATTATTGATTCGAAAAGATTTACACGGAGAAATAAATGACATCAATAATATTTAAAACTAGACAATCTTGTTGAAAAATGCAAAATTAGCGATCAACTAATTGAAAAAGATGATTTTTATTGATGATTTTATTTTATATAAACTAATCGAATAAATAATAGATATTACCAAAATGACAGAAATTAGATAAACAAATGAACAAATCAATAAATACACAAACAAACGACCAAACAAATATTAAAACAAACGAAGAACCAAACAAATAAATAAGTGAATAAATAAATAAACAAACAAATACAAAATGAATAAATAAACAAACGAATATACAGGATGTCCCATTTTAATCCGGCACCTGTAATAATTTAAAAAATGTGTGTTGAAGAAAAAAATGTAAAAAATAAAAGTCTAAATTTTCTAAACAACTCATAGTCTTTTTAAACAGACCTCATTAAACTAAGAAACTCTTATTCTTGACATTTTTTCGCCAACGCTTGTATTGCAAGTTATTCGAGGTGCTGGATTAAAATGGGACACTTTGTATATTTGGATACGCAATCACACAAATAAACAAACAAAGAAAAAAAAAGAAATAAGAATAATTAAATGAACGAGTAAGTAATCGAACAAATAAATAGATGCATGAATACACGGGCGGGATATACCGAGTGATTTTGTGGAAACGGTACACTTTACTTTCACCCAAACACTCAGGGCTTGAGCCGTCACCGTTGGTTTCGTATTTTCCATGACCGCGGAAAAGGGCCTTATCGGTCCTTTCAATGTTTAAAACTTTTTTTTCAGCCGGCAGCCAATAATTTGTATAAACAACTTCATTCAATTACTATATAACAATATTCTAATTCATACAATATAAATATGCAAGTAAGAAAAGGTTGTTAATAAAAACGTGTACATCTATGAAAAATATGTATCATTATAACACTTTCGATCAACAATTTCATCACATTTCATAACAGTGATCTCAACTTTATTTTCAGTCAAACTTGTTATATTTTCTACCTGCGCAATGTCCCGAGTGTATGCAGAGTTCCTGGTTTTTGTAGAACGTCTTTGTTCTTTTACTGATTTTTCAAAATAAGGAACTAGTGATGCGTTGCTTTCTCATTTCTAAAAAAATGTTTGGTTTTTATTTATTTTATAGAACAAGCAGAAAATGTATCATCATGACACTTTCGATCAACAATTTTATCACAATTCATAACACTGACCTCAAATTTATCTTCCGACAAACTTGTTTGTTACATTTTCTACCTGCGCAATGTCCCAAGTGCGTACAGGATTCCTGGTTTTACCGCATTCCTTTGTTTTTTTTACCTATAAGAAAAGCATTTTAGACTCGTTTTTTTTGTTTGTTTTAAAGAATGTACTTTTTTCACCTTTTACTATTCATTTTTGACAATTATTACTGGAAGATCATTAGGACGATTTTACTTGAGTAAATACAATCCCACTGTCGTAATTTTTTTCTAGTTTGCACAGGATAAAATGTTTTTAAATTTTTAAAATTTGAAACCATAAATTCAAAAACTTCTCTTATTCTTCTTTTTCGTAATTTTTAAAAATGGAAAATGATTCTGCTGACAGTTTGGTTCAAACCAGCAGTAAAGATTTATCCCATCAAGTTTATTCTTCAAATATTTCTCAGTGACACTTATGCCGAATCAGGTTTTCAATTTAGAAGAAAGTATGTGGATTGTTCAAATAAAATTGTCTGTAAATTTATTTCGTGCAGTTTGTAATAATTTTCCGGATCAATTTCCAAACCGCCTGATTCCATCGGTAACAACAATTTAACGCATTGTTGAACGTTTCCATACAACGGGTAGTGTAGAGTCTCGGCCAGTTGTGTATCAAAGTCACAGATTGAGTGAGGAAGTGAAATTACAGATTTGTGCAACAACATCTGAGAACCCGCGAATGTCGGCCCGACAAATTGCTAATCACTTCAATGTTAGTTATTCATCGGTTCCGAAGATACTTGAAGAGAATGAGTTTCGGCCGTATAAAATCAGCAGCCATCAACAATTGTTGCCTGATGATCGATTTCGGCGCAAGGAGTTTTGCGAAGAAATGATGAATCTCATCAACAATGATCCATCTATCCGCCAACGCACTCTTTCTACCGATGAATCGACTTTCCACATTTCTCATGGACCAAATCGGAAAAAGACTTGTTATTGGTCACGAGAGAATCCACACATTTTCAAGGAGAACAACACCCAATATTAAGTGGCAGTGAACGTTTAGTCAGGTATAATTGGTGATAAGATTATAGGCCCTTTTACATAGATAAAAGATTGAACCAAAACATTAACCTGGAACTGTTAAGGGAAAAAGTTTTACCTGCTCTCCAAGAAGCTGTCATTAACACGGTAAATGATCTTATTAATTTTCTGCACTGAAGTTTATTTAATACAATTCCAATTATATGAATGATACCAGAACCTTTTTTGTTTACAGAATGAAATTTGGTTCGTACAAGATGGAGGACCAGCTCATAATGCGAAACAAGGTAGAATTTTTAGAAGAAAGACAAGTGGTAGAATTTTAGAACGAAACTTTTGGCAATCGGCTGATCGGCACAAATACCTTGCGATTAAAATGGCCAGCCAGATCACCCGACTTGAATCCAATGGATTTTTTTTTACTGAGGGCATCTAAAAAACATAATTTACGCTGATAAATTACGATGTAACGAGGAGCTGAAAATAAAAATTGTTGAAACTAGTAATAAAATTACTGTTGAACGAATTCGACAAACGATCGATAATTTTGAGAAGCGAATAGGTTACTGTTTAACTGCACTTGGAAATCAATTCGAACACCTTATAAACGTGCGAAAACGTGCAAAAACTAGGAACCCTGTACGCACTTGAGACATTGTGCAGGTAGAAAATATAACAAACAAGTTTGTCAGAAGATGAATTTGAAATCACTGTTTTAAAATGTGATAAAATTGTTGATTAAAAGTGTTATAATGATACATTTTCGTTTTGTTCAATAAAATGAATAAAAATAACGTATTATTTTTAACAGATGACTAAATAATTATTTACCCTCTAATTTTGAAGTGAAACCGTTATCATGATTTGAAATTATCGCCAGGTTAATATAAGAAATTGAATGACATAATTCCGTTGAGCGAAACGGCATGATAAAGTACACGTTTATATTAATAACCTTTTTTTATTTGTTTATTTTCATTGTATGAATTATAATATTGTTATATAATAATTGAATGGAGTTAAAAAAAAAGTTTCAAACATTGAAATGGACCTTTTCCACGGTCGTGGAAAATAAGGGACCGACAGTGACTGGCAAGCCCTGAGTGTTTGGGTGAAAGTAAAGTGTACCGTTTTCACAAAACCACTCGGTATACAAACTCTGGAAAAACAAACACAATTATAAACGACAAATTGAAAACAATCAAATTAAATAGAACAGTATGAAAAATAACCACGCCTGTAAAAACGAAAACATGTAAAAACAATTAAAAATAGCTATCACTAACAATGTAGAAGGACAAGAAATAAAAATTCAGTTTATTTTCAATCAATGCTAGATTTTAATGTTTCTTGTTTTTTTTCCATTGTTAGTGATAGCTATTTTCAATTATTTTTACGTGTGTTTGTTTTTACATTACTTTCTTTTACAGGCATGGTCATTTTTTATAGTGTTCTATTTAATTTGATTGTTTTTAATTTCGTCGTTTATGATTGTGTTTTTCCAGTGTTTGTACATAACCCGCCGGGATTAACAAACAAAAAGTAAACTAATGTGTAAGCAAGCAATCAAACGAATACATGAATAAACAAAAGTAAACATGTTAACGAATACATAAGAAAATAAATAAACTATGACTTTTCTCCTATTTCTTAATCTGAAAGGTCCATGCTTTGCTCTTTGTTCATTTCCAACATGTGGATTGCCATTGAAATATCCTGATTCTCAACTACGAACTTGACTTTTACTGTTTCTCCTTCACCGAAGAATTCAACAAAATCACCGCCTAAATCAATATAACCTTTCATTATCTTTAAAATATCAATTCCTAAAATACAATTTTCGTTCAACTTCGGAACAATTATCACCGTTTGACTAATTGAGAGTTCGTTAACTGAAATTTCCGCGAATATCTGCTGTTTGGTTTTGACAGGCCTTCCACCTGTTGCGCCTGAGACTGTGGTTCCAACGACTGGCAAGCATGAACATTTCTCAAAAGAATCGCGATGTTCGTTAAAGAAATCTTCTGATATGCAAGTGATTTCGCTTTCTGTATCAATGAGTGCCTCTACATTTACACCCTGTACCTTTATTTTGACCTTGGACACTTGATTTCTCTTCCTTTTGATTCAAATTGATTTCGCACAGGTTAACTACTGCACCTGCACTAGAGTTCAAAGTTTCGTCCTTTTCAATTGCTAGTTCTTGTTGAACCTCATTGAAAGCGCTGTTCATTCGAACAAGTTCATTATCAAAATTTAAAGGTTCACTGTTTTCTATTTCCGGAAGCTTTGGCGTTTCTAGTGCAGGCTCTGGCAGGTTTCCTCCTGTTCTAGAAACGAATTGGTTGCTTCCTGGTTTGACAATTGCTCAACAGGACTTTGCTCAGTTTGAGAGATCTGATTTACGCGTCTCGCGTCTTGATTTTAGTTGCGTTGATAATTGCCGCGGTTGTCTCTGTTCTGAAAATAGTTGTCGCGCCTATCATCAAAATTATCGCGCCTGTTATCAAAATTGCGGTTGTCGCGTCTGTCATCAAAATTCCTGATATCAAAATTTCTGTTATTAGAATTTCTATTATTAAATTTTCTGTCGTGCTGTCTGTAGTTGCTGTCGTTTTGTCTGTTAATGTTCTGTCCGTTGCCATTATTTTGTCGATTAAAAGAAAAATTATTATTAAAATTCGCGTTGTTGTTTTGCCGATAATTGTTCTGTCTGAAATTGTTCGTGTTGTCTTGTCGATTATCATTTCTCTCAAAATTTCGGTGATCTCTGTTTTGGCAACCGCTGTTTCCGTGCCCGTTGTTACCCCCTCTAGAATTTTGGGAGTCGTTGTTTCGCCTAACAAAATTAGAATTGTGTTGATTCCTAAACTGGAGATTTTTATTGCCTCTCGGGCCATTTACCTTACCTGCCTGATCAAAAGTATGTAGTAAATCAAGAAAACTATCGAAGTCGAGCTTTTCGCTCAGCAAAATTGCCCTTTGGACATCTGTGCCAGAGTGACGAGACAACAATTTAATAATTTGAGCAGTCGAGGGGTCTTCATCCAAGTCTTTGACCAAACTGATCTTCTTTGTTGCGTATACAACATGAGAAAATCCCTTGTGAATTGTGCCACCCAAAGTCCAGGTTCTCTCTTACCTTTTCCTGGATGTTGTCCAGTAATCCTCGAATTCCTGCAAGTACTTTATGGGATTGTCATTTCCATTAAAAGTAGGAATTTCCCATTTCCTGGGTATCACTCTGGCTGTTGTTGAGACTGCTGCATCCCTTGGACCTAACTTTTTAATTTCCTCAATCTCTTTTTGTTGGTTAAAAGCAGTCTGTTTAATCCTGTTGATGTTTTCCAGGACCACCATGTGCTCCTCCAGGACGTTACCCATTACCTCGGCTGACCTCTCTACCTTCCACGTGGTGTCATCAATCTTCTTGTTCGTTTCATTCTGACCTCCAAACATGATTTCCTGGATGTCTTGGACTTCCCTTCCTCTTCCAGGTTTTTCTGTTTTTCTTCGGTTCTCTTTAGACCCTGTTCCAATTTCCTTCTTGCTGCCTTGGCCTCTTTGAGCTTCTGCTCTAGCAAATCTCAAGTTTTATCAGGCTGTGAAGCTGATCTCAAAACGCGAGATGACTGAGAAACCTCTCTCCTTACACGCGAACTTCTCTGAGAAGTTGTTGACCCATCTGTTATGGATCCCACTTCGTCATTCAAGGTTACTTTAGGGACTAGGGGCTTTCTCTTAACCTTATCTTTAGGGGCTTTTTCAATTAACACGCTGTCTGATTTGACTTTTCTCAACCTTGATTTTACCTCTAGAACCTCCTCGACATCAACTTGGAGACGTGGATATACTTAAACGTCTTTTTTGGGAAGGGGTGGAGGTGCAGGGACTTTTGGTGAAGATTTTTTTTCACCAGTTTCTTTTGGGACGATGGTTGAGCTTAAGTCACCGGATTCAGGGCTTTCTTCCATCCCCGAAGTTTGATCATTCGGTGTTTCTTTCATTATTTAATTTATTAGGTACGGGAGAGAAAATGAGAAATAAAAACAAATTGTAAAAAATTAATGGTCACAACTTGTATTTAATAAGGTTTGAAATTCTCGCCAGAATACTCAAACTTTGAATAATATTTTGAAACTCGTCTCGTTCGCACGCCAAAACCACATTTGCAGCTCAAATTCAAAGTTTGGTTAACAATGGAACTCAAAATTTTATCAAAATGAATTTTCCCTTTAAAATTTGAAAATTTTTATTCAAAATCCATAAAAATGAATTTTCCCGCTTGAAATTAGCTTTTCCTGCTTCAATTGTAATTTAAATTTTAGAATTTCTCGCCAAAAGTTATTTAAACAATTTGAATTTATTGAAATCTCGCGCCCAAAAATATTTGAAATTGAAAAACAAATTTTGAATTTTTTCGCTGAAAGTAATTTAAACAATTTGAATTTATATAATTTCCCCTCCAAAAATATCAAAAGTTGGAATTTTGAATTTATAATTTTAATTTTGAATTTTCCCACTTAATTTGATTTTTTTTGATTTTCAAATTTCCCGCCAAAAATATTTAATATTGTATTTGCATTTGAATTTCAAATTTCCCTCGCTCAAAAATAAGAAATTTCGAGTTCCCACTTTGAAAATCCAACGTCTGGATAAATTCGGCTTTTTTCAAAATTTTGAATTTGGCGCACAAACAAAAAAACACAAAATAATAATAAGACCCCACTCAAAACAACATGATGTTTATTTTTAACTTTGTTTATATGATGAATCTGAAAAAATAATAAAAAAAAAAATGAAAATAAAATGATTTTCGGATTTGATTTATTGATGTTTTTTCGGTTATGAGCTTATTCTCTCTTAACTCGAGCCCCACGTTGGGCGCCAATGCGACTTTTTGGGTTCGAGTAAATGATAAAAATTTTATTTTTTGGTTGAAAGGCCTGTGAAAGAACCTGTATTTTCAATTAAAAAACAATGAATACAAAATAAATAAGAAATATAAGACATAAAATAAGAATTACAATTAATTAAAATAAACAAACAAACACAACAAATTTACCGGCTAATGAAGAAAAAGAAACGTCAAAGAAATGGCCCAAGTGAGGGAAAAGGCTCAAAAGTTAGGTTGTGATGCAACCTCAAAACAAAACAGCTAATCTAATCTTATTTTTCGATGACAACCCTAAATAATACTAAAATGTGCTTTGGGCACGTTGAAGAATCCACTAGGGTGGATTCTTGTGGCGTAAAACTAATTAAACAAATAAAAAAAGTGACACAAACTAAAAAAAACACGCTTCTACCGGCTACAGAACAACAACAGCTGATTCTCGATATGACGGACTGGTGGGGAGGCTTGATGGGACCCACGAAACAGAACGGAACGAACCAGTATGGCGGCAAAATTCAAAAGTGACAGACTTACGGTTTCGTTGGCTTCAATAATCGTCCACCCAATTCGGCGGTTTTAACTAAGAAACTTGCAGCAGACTAATTAATTAAATAACTTCTATTCGGAGAAATAGGAAAATAATGATGAATATCAGATCCTTATTCAGGTTCCGATAAATTTGCCTCCAATCCTTATTCAGGGTTTTTTCACTTTCAAAATAGAACTGCACTTAAGAAAAAGGACCTCCGTTATACTGGCTCAAGCTCATCCACCAGTCTGATTTGATCGAATTTATGCTAATCATTATGCGATTCTATTGCGAGAAAATAAGTTAGTCACCCAGCGGATTATTCATTCTTATTAATCCTCTTGCGAGAAACTATGCGCCACTTAGCTGCAAAACAATTTCCTAACCTCAGAGTTTCAAATAATGATAAAAAATAAATAAATTGATGAATTGATTAATTAAAAGTGAATCTAATGAGCGATAATGATTGATTGATAGATGAACAAAATTAATTGCCAAGAAAATCCCTTTTATGATTTGGGGTTATGTTGATTTGAAAGTTAGGTTATGTTGATTTCAAAGTGAGATTATGTAACGCGATTGAATGTGTGTCGGCGCGCCGTGTTTGTTTGTTTGTATTCCAAAATATTCGTGTTGACAGGATTTCAACACGACTGAATCTTAATTAAATTGATTAAGATCTTTTTTTTAATAATAATTAATATCTGAAACGTTACAAAACAAAGAAACAATTAACAAACAAAAAAAACGAAAAAAAAACAAAAAAGAAATAAATGAACAAAAATGAAAAAACACATTATTGAAGAATCCAATAACATAGAAACTGATGTTGAACAAAGTGAACATTAAAAAAATATACAGAAATATAGAACAAATCGGAAGTGAACATACAATAAGTAAACCAACAAAAATTGAAAAAAAATATCAGAATCTAAAAAAAAAAAGAATTGTTAAATTTCCGGTGTTGGTGAACTGACAGGAAAAAACAATCATTGGTGAAGGTCTACAAAATCAACAAGTCGTTGCTATGGAATAGTTTAGATTTGAATATAGAACATTTCTCCCCTCACTAATTTTTAACAATTCTTGTTGCAGTTGCAATATAACATTTAAGCGATACAATTCAGTTTAATTATACATTCATCATTCCGGAGCCTATGTAGTCCTAGCAGACCTCAGCCGCCTTTTTACCGTTTCTGCCTCTCGTTGGGATGCTTGTCTTGTCTTAGCAGACCTTGATCTTCGGGGTTCTAGATTTGAATATCGAACATGGACACTGCACAAAATAATACCTGACTGGAATAACCCAGTATATTTTAACAGTATATATAGCTACCAGAATAATAATAGCGAGAAGAACAAGACGAACACTTGTTTGTTCATTTTCTGTTCGTTTTATTTTGGTTAATTCATTATTTGTATGTTCGTTTTAGGTTTGCTGAATTTTTGTTTGTTGGTTATTAATAAATTAATTTATTCATGTATTTGTTTGCTTGTTTATTTGTTCGTTCATATGCGTGTTTGTTTCTTTTACTTTGCCGAATTTCTGTTTGTCCATTTATTTGTCTAATTTCGTTTTGATCATTTATTTATTTGTCTAGATTCTGTTTGTTCATTCATTCGTTCGTTTATTTCCTGTATGTGCAATTTGTTTGTTAATTTTTTTGTGTATTTATATGTTTATTTGTTTTGCTTATTTATTTGTTCATTAATTTATTTGCTTATTTATTTGTTCATTAATTTATTTGCTTATTTATTTGTTTGTTCATTCACTTGTATTTTCATTCATGTATTTGTTTATTTGTTCGTTTATTTGTTTGTTTATTTATTTATTTGTTTTGACACAAATAATTTCAATAATTCACGTAAACCATGTAAAATCAATTCAATTCAATTTAATTTATTAATTGTTTTTTAAGAAGTATCCCTTGTAACAAAGACTTATATAGTGTTAAAAGCTTGATAACATTTAGCACAAAAGAAAAGCGATTCGAAACAACAACAAAAAATATATGTTTGGTCGACTAGTCACAATACTACCAGACAGAGCTACTATTCGTTAATACAAAATAAACGCAGGCGTAGACAATTAATAATATATAATACAATATTGCGTAAATTACAGGGATCTGTCTGAAGGGCAAGAAAAAATACATTGTTTATGTCAAAGACATTTCAGTAACTATTGGCAGAATATAGTGCTGGCGAAAGTGCTTATACAGAGGGCACACCAGAAGAGAGTGGCTCAGCGATTCACAGTGGCCCAGGTTGCAGATCTGATAGCTTGAGTTGCTTTTGAGCACATAGTTGATGCCTTTCCAGTAGAAGCTCGTTTGACGAGCAGGCATGAGTCTCAGTTGGGTAAAAAGCTGCAGGAAGAATAGCGGAGACTTTTGCCTAAGGTAGACAGCACTGCCGTCGTTCAATTCTCTTGGGAGAAGTACAAGTTTGGCATTAGACTTACGTTGTTGGATCAAGTCCAATAGCACCAAGTGAACCTTACCAATATGTTTTCGTGGCAAGAGCTATCTCTTCTGAAGCCTGTCTGTGCTTCAGGTATAATGTGGTGCACTTTCGTTCAAGCAAGCAACCTGTCGTTCATCACAATGTTTTCAAGATTGAGCTGGCAATTGAGATGGTAATGCCCCTATAGTTCAGCCGCGCGAATCAGTCTTGTCCCCCTTTTTGTGCAGCATTGTCATCGACGCATGACACCAGTTGGGCTAAATTGTCTTTATTACCAAAATTAAACAGAGCGGTAAGGTTCGAGATCCAAGTTATCGGCAGGTTCTTGAGAATTTCTGGTGGGATTCCGTCGGATCCTGAAGCCTTGACTGGTTTGCATCGCTGCAGAGCAGCTTCCATTTCTTCTCTGGTCATAGGGCGATCAAAATTGCATCTATGTCAGATCTGGGTGGATAAATGTTTTCGTAGAAGTCTTCCCAACTTGGTAGGTCAATAGATGGTGCAGCGAACCTTCTCGATTTAGTACTCTTGTACGCCTGCCAGGAATCCCTCGTATTTTTGACCGATGCAAATTTGTCTCTAACTAATTGTTCCCAAATTTCCCTCTTCTTTCTCAGCAAGGCTTAATATGCTTTCTTCGATGATAGGTTGGCTAGTCTGAAGGAACTGGAGAAATTTCTAGTCAAGGCCTTGAGGGGGTTGCCTACGCTAACATCTTGATTGTCATCATCGACGACGACTGTAAATTGCAAATCGAAACACAAGGCCGTAACACGTGTCGTTGAGGCTATTGAAGCCTAGTGTGTTGGACGGAAACTAAAGGTCACAGCCCAAAATTCGGAAATGATCTTTCAAATACCCGGCGGGTATGAGACCTCACACCAGACCTCCCTTGATTCGTCTGGGAGGTGGGAGCTTAGGTCTCAAACAATCGATTCGTTATCTGGGTGTAGACCTTGACGAAAAGCTGGCGGGAATAAGCACTCATGTTGATATGCTTGGAAATCGAACTGAAGAACTCTTCAACCTGCTGGGCGAAATAGCTAAAGCGAACTGGGAGTTGGACTATGGAGTAATGCGTAGCATCTACAAAGGTCTTCTCATTCCCATAGTAACTTATGCTGCTTCGGCGAAAGCTTTGCTCCATCCGGCGTCAAGCTCTCTTGCGTATCTAACGATATCATCGGACGCTTTTAGATTCATCGCAGGAGAATTTCTGATTGACATGGTCATGGAACAGCACGTATGTAAGTGTAATCTGAAACTGGGCAAACCGTTCTAGATTGGCAATTGCATACAATTCTGCCGGACTCGTGGAAGTTCGGTTGTTAAATTGGAAGGATTCGAGGGTCACACATTTTCCGTCGAACGATCATAGCGAACGCGTGCACTTAGATGGCTATGCATCCTTGGGTGTGTGGAGCTACTCGGTTCCGTTTCCTGTCGATAAGTGCCCCGCTGGGCAAAGAAAACGGGGTAAAAGGAACAACAACCCGCCGTGATCTGAAAGGTGATTCGCGTGTTTTAGTGCTCAAGACCACTGGACGTTCGCCATGAAACCGAACGCACCTGGTTCGACTAAAATCGGCCTGTTTCCTTGCTTGAATGAGTGGCAAGGATGGTAGGGTAAAAGGGCCACGGTAGTAACCTTTGGGTCTCATCCGCAACTACCGGACACCACTATCGGTATCGAATGTAAAATAGTGGTACGCAGGGCGGAGAATTACAAAATTTCAAGCCAAGACTGCACGATGCACTCGGTCACTGTCGTGCAGCCTGTCCTTCAATTGGGTATGGACCTTGCAGGGTAGAGGTTTGCCACCAGATAGAGAAAAACAATGATGGGGTTATACTAACATCTTTTGAGTCAGTAGTCTTTCTGAGTCAAATTGGACTCTGGTTAGGACGTGCTGTCTCTCAGACAGTGATAGCACAGGACCACCTGACATAAGATCCTTGTAGTCTGCCATCTTGGAAGAATTCCATTTCAACTTTACGGGTGCATTGGCGTCTTCAGCGTCGGTGGATTGTAAGCATGAAGTGTAGAACAAGTCTAGTTTGGCTGAGATCGGAAAGTGGTTAGAGTTGAGTGAACCTTCGTCTACTGTGTAGTTGTTGATAAGGTTGACGTGACCTGCACTAATCAATATCAGGTTGATGGTGCTCCCACCAGCAGAACTGACTAACGTCATTCTCCCCGGACGATCGTTGGATCCCGGACAAAAGTAGAGTTGGCAATAGAGTATAATGCGAGGATTCACTTGTTGCAACTATCTATCAGTGTAACATTGCAAAACTATGGTTGCTCTAAGTTGACAGGCTGACCGGTGAGGGGATGATTTGGGGTCTCAGCAATGCCAACCAAGTCCGCAGGTATGCTATAGTTAGGGTCGTTTACATTGTTCTAGCCGCTACAGTTCTAAAAAGTTCTAGTTACAAAGGATGGCACTAGTTTTTTCGACAGGTAGGATTGACTTTGGAGCGTGATTTGCGAGGGGTGGGGACCAAAGTGCTAGAGGAATTGTTCAAAGCCCAGGAGTACTAGGTTCCGTCTATCAAGAGTTTTTGATGGGCCACCCTCACTTGCTTCACGTCTGCCTTTTTCTTCCTAGCAATGGAGCGCAGGCGAAATTGTACGTCTGCTTCGAGTGGTGTCAAGTCGTTGTCTATGTACACTAGGGTGGCCGTTATTTCTAAAAAGTTTCAAGTTTATTGCTCTCAACCCAAAACCCGGTTCAGAATATCAAAAAAACAATCCTTGACTTTTTTCAGGTTTTTCAGATTGTGTTTACCCGTATCTAATTGAGTTTAAAATTTAACATGCGTTTCAAATGGGGTTTTGAAGCAACCGCGGACTTTCGAGGGTAGTGTTCGGTAATTTAGTATTAAAAATTTGATAATTGGTACATTTATGTTTTTAGGGTCGCTGAACTCGAATCTAGTGTCAAAATTTAATATTTGACAATCCTAACTGTCAAGAAGCTGTCAAGAACTTTCGTCAAATATCAATTTCAGGAAAATTCGATTACACATGTTATTTTATAGGTTTTTCGGGTTGTTAAACTCGAATTTAATGTCAGAATTTAATTCCTGATAGTTGGAGCTGTCAAACAATAGCTAATAATATTATCATAAATGACAAATTTCAAAACAATTTGATATAATTTTCAAAACAATTTGTATAAATTTATACAAATTTATACTTTTAAAATTGGTATGAAGTTCGAAAATGGTTATGGGCTATAATAAAAAAGTCACTAATACAGTAAAAAATATAATTTTATTGTAAAGATGTATTTGTTATTACGGCAGGTTAATCCGCTCTATGAAATGATTTAAGATCATTTAAAGGGTCATCGGTTTTGATAACGTTTGTTTCGTTACATCCGGGTACTTTTCATTATATGATTCAATAACTTGAAGAAGATACTGTTTCTGTTCTTCATCTCTTGATAATCTGTCATTACACTCTGTTATGAGTTTGATTCCTCTTTCGGCTACGTCGTTTACAACCTTCAGTTTTCTGATGATCTGCAAACCATGCTGATACTTTTTGTCTGAATGCCATTTTGAAACTCTGACATCAAAAAAACTACAATCAATTTGAAATCTTTGGAAAAAGGCCATAGACTGCGAATTTATGACAAAATCTAAATCTTTATCCAAAATGAGACTGAAGTCTACCTTAACTATTTGATACTTGTTAGGAATTGTATCTTCATCTTCTATATTGAAATCTACATGTTTAATATTTTCAACCATTTTTTCTTTTACGTTTGGTGGAACGTCTTCGTCAAAAATGCAAAGGTAGCGGTTTCAGGCGCCAAGTACCAAAGATGGTTTGCCATTTTCTTCAATGCAATTTCGGAAACTCGTGAATTGTAACTACTCTTTTATGAAGTGCAGATCAGTACTAGGAGCTGCTTGTGCTTGAGAAGCAGTATACCACGCTTTTATATAAACAATGACAACGAACAAGCAAATTTGAGTGACCGCTGCTGTTTCCTCTGAATTTAAATTAAATTGGCCTCGAAACGCAAAATTTTTCAACGAGTATATGGCCCGAGCCATCCAGCGGGCGCGAAAAACGGCTCCTGGTTTGTAAAATTTGACACTATCGCTGGGCATTTTTTAAACCAGTTTTGTATACTCTTTGATCAATATTTGACCATTCCGATCGGAATGTTTCAAATAATTTGATCTTAGGACTCGTCGATTTTTCCATTAGTTCGTCAAATACCCCAGATAAAACTACTTCATAAACATGATGGCGACACGGTAGAAACAAAAGATTTCGCTGTAACATTCCTTCTAAAAGTACTGCAGCGCCTTTTTTACACCTAAGTTGGATGCTGTAGTATCACAGCAAAGAGTTTTTATCCAATCCGGAATTCCCCAGTCTTGGAGAACCTGAACAATCAACATTATTTTTCATGTATTATTTTTAAAATTATTATTATTATTATTATTATTATTATTGTATCAATTGTATATTTCTTATCTATACCTCGTAGATAACAGTAGCTTGCAACAATCCGATATTATTTTCCAGCGGAGGTATTGAAAGAATCTTTTCGCTATCGCCCATTGACACAATTATGGCTAATCGGTCAACTTTATCATCGCCAGTCAAGCTATTCATCAATTTGCCGTCCCAGTGTAAGATTGCAGTTTGAGGATCCGATGATGAAAATAATTCTTTGCTTTTTACTGTTAAATTTTGTCGTAGTTTTTTCCGACACTCTTGAATTGTAGTCCTTGAAATTATCAGGGTATTAATATCAAGTCCATATCGCTTAGTAACAGCAGACACTAGACGAACAGCATTTTGATCGGAAATCGCGCCCTTATCCAGAGTAGCAGCCAACTTCTCATCAATAATTTTAATTGTGCCTCGACGTTTTTTTGGTTCTGGTAGTCCTTTTCCGAATAGCTCTTGAGAATAACTACTTCCTGGCGATCTTGTTGACTGCTTTCACTTGTACTTTCAAGTTGAACAACATCTCCTGAAGTAAAAAAAAATCAACACATCAAGAATTGATAACTTAAATATTATAAATGAATTCCATTCATATTTGAATCAATGTATTTTACCTATATAACTTTTTTCTCGTGCCATTTGTTTTTGGAGTTGGCTTTGACGCAATGATTCCCTTTTTTCAGCCATGATTTCTTCATCACATATAGCTTGGAAATCGCTCAAAAATCCAATCCTACTTGGTTTTTCCTGGTTTTCCAAGAATTCCAACTTATCATGTGTTAAATCAGTTAAAAATTCATGACTTTTTGCGACATCGAACAACAAGTCAATTTTTGCTTCGAATTCTTCTTCGATGCCTTTTTTGTTTTTGCCAGCATTTTTGTATAATTTTTGCCAAGTGTTGTATAACTTTTCAATTTTCTCGAGACATTTATGTTCCGTTTGTGTCGGAATTCCACATTTCTTCCACAGAAGCAACACTTCATTGGTTACTAACGAAGCACTATTACGTACAGAAAGTTTTGATACCCGAATGTGGAAAAATAACACTTTCAAAACTTCTTGCTTGCTTGGCAATTTGTTACCAGTTATTTTACAATCAACATCTCCGATCAAAAATAATTGTTCACGAAGAAAGTATCCACTTTGCACACTAGCCATTATGCGATTGGTAGAGACACTTTTGAGGTTATGTTTATGATCACGTCAGAAGGAATTTAGATACAAACCAACAGCGCTCGTAGCGGACGACACACGAAATTTTAACCCGGCGAAGTTTGAAGCCTTGCCAGGACCTAATTTTTTACATTCAACAAGCAACGTAGTTTACATTTATTGATAATTTTTATATTTTCGTATATTCACATTTATAACCGTTGTAATAACAATAATTATCTTCAAAAAATTTGTTGCTCTTCAATTCATGTGTAATCGTCAAAAATTATTCAGTATAATAATATCACTGCGAAAATATGAATGCTACAAAACATTTCGTCATAAATATTTGCTGTTTCAAAAGTTATTGACAAATAAAATGAAATGATACATTAATATTTTCATCATTTGTCAGTTTACGTAAAATGCGACTTAAAATTTAAATTCTAACATAAAATTCAGTTCAGCGCCGGAAAAACTCACAAATTCACATATATAATTAAATTTTTCTAAAACTGATATTTTAAAAAAGTCCATGAAAGCTTTTTGACAGTTAGAACTGTCAAATATCAAATTTTGACACTAGATTCGAGTTCAGCGACCCCAAAAACGTAAATATACTAATTATCAAATTTTTAGTACTAAAATACTGAACACTACGATCGAAAGTCCGCGGCTGCTTCAAGACCCCATTTGAAACGCATGTTAAATTTTAAGCTCAATTAGATACGGGTAAACACAATCTGAAAAACCTGAAAAAATTAGAGGATTGTTTATTTGGTATTCTAAACCGGGTTCTGGGTTGAGAGCAATAAAATTCGAATTTTTTCGAAATAAGGGCCACCTTAATGTACACCCCAGATGTCCTCAGTTGTTCCTGTTTGTTCTTCATGATAAGGATCTTAGTGGCCAGGTGAGTAAAACAGATCCTGAATCTGGGGGGATCGGTAGACAGTAGTTGAACCCTGACAATTTTGTTTGTGAGCTGGAACTTATCTTCGACAAACTGCTCCAGTTCCTGGTCGGCCCAACCAGGTGAGTTTAGCTTCAGTTCCTACAGTGTCACGTTGTGCTGGCGCTGGTCTCTCAAAGTCGTGTATGCCTCCACGCGAAGTCGGCTGATGTCCCGTTGTAGAGAATGTAGCAGCTCTGGATCACCGGAAGTAGCAGGTCTGTTTTCTAAGGCAGTGAATCTTGACACCAGGTCATCCTGTGTAGCACCAATTGAGAGGACATTTTTCTGAAAAGTGGAAATATTCGCACTCTTTTTTCCAGTTTTTTTTCCAGGCAGCGGTCTGCTGGGAAATTTATAAATTTGTTCATGATGTTAAGAATATTTGTATGACCCTTTATGAATGTTTAAAAATTCGATATATTAAACTTATAATCATTCACATACAAACATATCTATTCGAACAGGATATGAATAAAATTTTCTACATAGACATATAACAAATCCAAATTTTTTGGTTGCATTTTTCATAGACTTTTTGCCAAAAATTTTTGAGCCAAAAAGTCTATGTTTTTTAAACCAGTGAAGTAACGAGTGTGGTATCCTATGAAAAACTCCAGGAAATGTAAAAAAAAACGAAAAAGTCATGGAATTGCTATTGCAAGAAAAGCAATTCGATAACTTTTTTTGCTTTGGATGTTACATATGGGCATTCACTAAGATTTGGCCAACAGCGAGAGATCTCCCAGAGATATCCCAGAGGTTCACCTATAGACCCAGCCATAGATTCTCTTTCTGCGCGGAAGAAATTTCCCAAATATAATTAAACTAATTATTTTTTGTTTGTACTGTAAAAATACATTTTTATAACCAAGGCAACCGTTTTCAACAATAATTGAGAGTCTGGATGCAATAACAAGATTTGCGCTTGAAGGTTATGTTTTTCGAACGGAAACTGTCGATAAAATTTTGTATTTCAATATATTTCAGTGGCGAAGTTGTTTTTAGTTTATGATAAACAATTTTGCCTCTTAAAGTACAATGAAATCCAACATTTTCTAGATTCATTTTTTGTTTTGACAATATAACGGCTGAGAGGATGTCTGGTTATTGTATTTTGGCTCTTAATTTATGAGATAACCTCAAAATGTAGAAAATTTCATAGACAAGTTTGGTATTGTAGTGAGGGCGGCCTCGCATTTTCCATTTTTTGTTATTATTGTTTTGAATTACACAAATATGAAACAATATAATTTAATTAATCTGAACAATGTTAACAAAAAATGATTTCTTTGTATAAACTTTTTCTCAAAAACTAAAAATTATGATTCGTTAACGTTTCATGATGAAAATGTTTTTGCATAAAACGAGTAAACTCGCTATCTTCTTATTAAATTATTTCACATTTATATTATTCAATGTGACCAAAATAAATCTGTAGACATTACTATTATTTTTGTTATTTTATTCTTTCTTTTTTTTTCAAAGCAAATATTTTCCTGATTATCATGATTATAATGTTACGTTCGAAAAAACAACAGATGATTTTTATTTTATATTTTTCAAATTCTTCACACACATACAAAGGAACGGGTCGGAGAATGAAAAAAGAGTGTGAACTATATTTTACAATTTATTAACATAAAAAATACTAGATTTATCACATAAGTGCTTAATCTATTGTCTCCACCTTTTCGTTTTGTTTTTTGTATTCTGTTCTACCTACACTAGTAACCTTTACAGTCCACTCTGGATTTTTAGCCAGGCTTTCTAACCCTGTCAGAAAATGCGAGTAGTATCCTGACCGGTATGAACGGTAACCTCAAAATGCGATTACCATTCATTCCAGTCATAAAATATTTGCTGACTCTCCAAAAAAAAATGTTGAAAGAATCCGATCTTATATGACGTCACATTATGGACGCCCGCGTTCCTACGGCCCTGCTAGTGCTGAAAAGAAAACGGTGAAGGAAAAATTTATTTAAAATTTTTAATTAAAATTATTATTTTTAACATAAAAATACAAAAATTCTCAAAATTAAAACTTATATTTCAATAATTATACAATACAAAAAAAAACTTGAAATTAAAACTTATATTTAAAACTTATTATATAAAATACATAAAAATCTTAAAATTAAGACTTATATTAAAACTCTGCAGGGCGTCCGGCTGAAACAGAAAAACAGCGGTTTATTAAAATGTAAAAAAACATATCATGAAGAGAGAAAATAAATACTTACGTCTGCCTTCGTGACGGCAAATCTCGTCGCAGACGGCGAGAGTCCTGGTTACAGCCAGGGTCATACGACCCTGTTCATCCGTCTGCGCGTACGCACGGACCAGGTCGTGCGGACCAACCGCGCAGGCCATGGAGGGTGATCGGGGATGTCGTGGACTATCACCACATCCATTGGCTCGTACGCCGAGCGTTGCTCCCCCTGTTGGCTGTAAGAAAACGCAAAAGTTAAAAAATTGATAACCCTACAAAAATAACAAAAATAACAACAATAACAAAAGTAACGAAAATCTTGTACTTACTCTTGACCCTGCGCAACCGGCGTCTCGGTGACGCTACAGTGCACCTCGTACGGCGCCTTGCATGAGGCGCAAGACGACACGCACGGTGATCTGTGCATGCGACGGTGCACCTGCCAAGCGCAGACCCGAAGCCTGCGTGCCGTCGGATGCTGTACCTACCTCGGTCTGGGTACCGGCAGACGAGGAGGCCGCAGTGGCCTGGCTATAGCGTCGGGTGTGGTCTGCGTGCCGGAGGAAACACAGACTACACCAGGCGTGGTCCGAGTCCCGGCGAAAACGTGGGCGTCTTCTGGCGCAGGTTGCGCGTTGTTGGCCTCTTCCTCCT
Organism: Trissolcus japonicus; assembly: GCA_030522925.1. Taxonomy (NCBI): domain Eukaryota; kingdom Metazoa; phylum Arthropoda; class Insecta; order Hymenoptera; family Scelionidae; genus Trissolcus; species Trissolcus japonicus. Next base: position 14,186 of record JAPYZS010001019.1, on the reverse strand, counting down.
CACCGGTCCAGTCGCTGTCGAAAAGGACGAACCGCGACACCTCCGCGGCGAACCGTTGTCCTCAGCGTCGCCCTGCCGTCTTACAGCTGCTGCGTCTTCGGTGATCACCGGTGCCTCATATAGGTCGTCGGAGGATGCCGACAGAAGGCGCGTGTCCGGGGTCCTCATCTCGAGACTCGACGCGTTCGAAACGAACGTCAAGTCGCTGTCGCTGTCGCTCGACGAAGCGATGGCTGCCACCCTCCGACGAGTCCTATGGGGGGTCACTCGCGCCGCCCCGAATGACGTTGAGGGGTCGCCGTCCTTCTCGTCTGTGGTTCAGTCATGTATGGTCCCTGCTCGAGAACTATGGCTGACCACAGGCGAGTCAGCACGCTGCTCGGCTACGGCTGGAGCGAGCCGTTCCAGCACCACCACTGATACCCGTTCGGCGGTGTTCCTCGCCGAGCGGGTTTGCGTGTCCGGTGGGCCAGACACGTCGGGAGATCTGAAAAAAAATATAAAATATTATTAAAATATTATTAAAATATAATACAAATAATTTTTATTTGACAAAATTTGATAAATAATTTAAACAACAATTTATTTTTAACAAAAATTAATTAAAACGTAAGGTACTTACGATTTGTTGGCAGCCTCCTCCGAAAGTGCCAGTGCGTCAGCTGCCGTGCCGTCATTGTTGCATGGGAACCGAAAAACAACAATTTATTATATTATTTAATATTATTTAATATTAATAATGATAACAAAAATATTAATGATCAAGCGTTTTTCACTTACGCGAGGAGCGCGAGTGATCCGCACATCTCAGTTTCCTCATCGGGGGTCCTGACAGACCCGAAAAATGTGCCGCCCGCGGAGAGGATGCACCCGATTTCTCCCGCGCACGCGGGAGTCGCTAACGTCCTCCTGAACGATTTGACTTTGGCAGAATGTAAATTTTCCGCGGACGCGGGAATCAATTGGGCGATGAAGGCCCGGAGTTCGGCCTGCGAGGGCGACCGCTTTTTCCTAAAGGTCCGCCACAGGGCACACGCCTCGGGATCACGCTCGCGGATCCTGCAAAAAAAATGACAGTTAATTCCAAAATAAATTATAAAATGAAAAATAAAACAATTAAATAATAAATAGAAAATTCGGTTAAGAAAAATAAATTTTGTAAATAAAAAATTTAAAACAATTTAAATTAAAAACTGTAGCTTGTTATTCTGGAGTGAGAATAAACATATGTTGAAATTCGAAGAAATGTAATTGATACATTAATAGGACGGACAGGGCGCTCGGGTTACAAAAAGTCATGCGATTGAAAAGAATGAAAAGAATCAATCGAAACAGAGTGAAGTAAAGAAAAAAGACAAAGACAGGAACAAAAAAGTACTCACATTTTTTCCAAAAAGTAGAAAAAGGTGCACGACGATCTGACCCGCCATGGCTGCACCGCGCGCAGAGGCACGCTGACGTATGGACCGAGAAAAGCCTCGATTGAGGGGCGCTTCAGCACTCTGTGGGCACCCAGGACGCCGCGGGGTGCCATGTACGCGACGCGGATCACCTCCGCCTTCATATCCGTCACCAGCGCCGGAAACACTTCACACCCGTGGAACGCTTCGTGCACGGCGGCGAACATCCGCTGTGCCGTGCACGGACGGGGCCGGAAGTAGCCTACATCAAACACGGTGGGTCCTCCGCGAGGCATTGTTGGCACCAAAAACACAAAAAACGCACCACAAACACAAAAAAACACGCTTCGGCGAGCACAGTCTTGCACGGTTGAACCTCTCTTAAGAACTAAACTGTTGACGCGCTTGACGCTGACTAAGGACCCTTATCTGAAGGTCTGATTTCACTATGATTATTCTTTAGAAAATAGAAACAACACATGCCATTGAATCTTTTTCAAAGAGAAAACCGTGACGAAAACTAAACAAGAATGCTCGGAATTTGGAAAGATTTTCCAAATTGACCTGGGTAACCTTCTTGGGTTTTCCCCAACACCGAAGCAGGTAGGAACCCCGGCGTCCCAAAAGATAAGAACTCAAAAATAATAAAGGTAAAAGATAAAAAAATGTAAAACCGAAAAATTTGTAAACTTTAACATGTGTAATAAAAAATTTTTCTTTGAAAATAAAATTATTCATCAAAATTTTTAAAAAATGTTAAACAAAATTTTTTAAAATGTTGAAATAGAAATAAAACCGAAAATGAAAACGGTATGAATGGAACATGTACGTGTAGTGAAAATTTTTGTTTAAAAATAAAATTATTTATCAAAATTTTAAAAATGTTAAACAAAATATAAAACCGAAAATTTTAAATTTATAATTGAAATACGTGTTACGTAAAAATAAAATGGCTCACCAAAATTTTAAAAGATAGAAAAATGTAAAACAAAATATAGAACCATGTAATAAAAATAACAACGATTTATCGAAATTTTAGAAAGATAGAAAAACATTAAAAAAAATCTGCAATAAAAACTTGTTATTTAAAAACAAAAGTATTTAAACAAATTTTTAGAAAGAAGAAAAATTCGTTATTCAAAAAATAACAATTCTTTAACAAAATTTTCAAAAGATGAAAAATGTTAAAAAAAAATATTAAACCGAAAATTGTAAATGGTAAAAATGTAACATGTGTAATAAAAATTTGTTATTTAAAAAATAACAATCATTCAACAAATAGTTTTTGAAAAGATAAATAAATGTGTGACGAAATATGAAACCGAAAAACGTAAACAGTAGAAATTACATCTGCGTAATAAAAAAGTTGTTAATAAAAATAAAAATTATTTAACAATTTTTTAAAAGATAGATAAAGGTTAAAATGAAACAGGTAATTAATAAGGTTATGAATGAAACTTACGTAATAAAAATTCATTGTTTAAAATAAATTCATTCATTAAAATTTTTGTAAAGAAGAAACTAACGCTACGAGAGACACGCGTCATAAAGTTTTGTCAAGGCATGTATTTTATTGCAGCGTGTCGTATCCCGAGTTACCGGTGTCGCTTAATATAATTACGTCGCTGTCCGACGACGTTACCGGCGACGAGGACCGACTGTTACCGGTGTCGTTTAACGTAATAACGTCGCTGTCCGACGACGTTATCGACGACGAGGACCTACCGCTCGACCCGGATGATGGTTCAGGTGTTTCTTCACCATCCGACAGCTCGTCCGATGACGCTTCTGGCGTACGAGATAGCGATAGCGCCGAGAGGAACGTCCGCGTACCTGGCTTCAAAGTTGGTTCGGTTTGATTTTGGCACGTCTCCGAAGACTAGGCCGTCGAAGGCCGTGGTGCCTCAGGGTTGGAAACGCACACCGTCGCCGTGTCCGCCGCGATCTCGTCTGTAAATTTACGAGTGCTAAGGACGATGAAGATACAAGAATTCCTATGAAGGAAAACAACGTACCAGGGAGATAAGGCATGGCCCGTCGGTAAGCCGTCCAATAGTCCTGGTCGCCCGCAAGAATCAGTTCGACAGTCTCGAGGTCCGGCATAGACACTTTGAATGAAATGAGGTGAAATAATAATAATAAATCCAAATTTTTACCCCGGTAACAAAAAAATACTAACAGAACTCTTCATTTGGAAAACGTGTTCTACAGCGTTTACACCCGCACTCGCGTGCCATTTTCAAAGCGCACCTCCCGAAACTACCTTCCAGCCCATGATAAATTTCCTTTCAAATGTTTTATGCAATAATCTATCACACTGTAACTCGCCGCTGATTCGAACGGCGTGCCACTGTATGCGTAATATTTCAACCTTGCATTGCGAGACTTGTACAAATTTAATGTTTGAAAGTTGCAAGAGTTGGAGACAAGACTGCTTTGACTTGCTATTTCTGGTATATCACATTTGCCAATGTCGTTCAAAGAGATGGTAGTTATTTGGGTATCACCACTGGAGCAATCGTATTCTATGAGACCGGATACTTCATGGAGGTAGTAGCTTCCCAAAAGGATAATAACAGCAAATAATCCAAAATGCGTTTTGACAACTAAAACAAAAATTTAATTATTTAGAACCGCGACGAAGTGTAAAACTACACTTCAATTTACGAACACCTTAAAATTTAAAAATTTCATAATAGTAAGTGAGATGGTTAGAGAAGTCATAGTGATTAGGAAGATTTGGGTTCTAATACCCTAATTTTATTCAACTGGTAAATCCGTATTCAAAACGAGGTTCAAGAGTCGTTTGAATTCTCCCTTGGTTATCTTGAGAAAATTGTATAGTTTCGAAATGAAATCTATGAATTATATTTAAAAAACATGTTCGGCATTTATCTGCGGGCTTGTTTTTGAATAATTTGATAGTACAACCTTGACAATATAAATCTATCATGGCAGGATATATAGATTCTGGTTTATGCCATTCATAAATGGTTTTGCGTTGATAATATGGAAAAAATTCTTGTGTGTTGCATTGCCCGCAGAGAAATCATTTTTGTCTTATCTTATTTAATTGATAAATTTCACTGTGATTGTCAAAAAGTGTGATGCACCGATAATCGTCCAGAAATTCGGCAGGTTCTGTTCCGGACGTATCCATTCTACGTGAATTCCACTGCAAGGACCATTGACGTGAGTCCTTTGGAAAGTGACCCATAATTGTCCTGAGGAAGAAAAATATGATTTATTTATGACAAAAATTGATTGTTTAGGAAATACAGTTTGAACTTATCTATTCTAAAAATGACTGTTATTTAAAATGTTTTAATTTTATATGATTAATTTATGATTAAAATTAATTGTTTAGGAAATGCTAAAAGTGTCTTCTGGACACTTTATTTGGCGTATAATCACTTTAATAAGGTTAGTTATACAGTTATGTCTATTCAAAATCGGACAATCTTAGAGTACTACCAGGTATTGTTGGAGTATCGTCGTCGGAATCAAGATCTGTATGGTCTGTCTCGAGATGAGTTTAACCATGTAGCGAAACATATTTGCTAATTCTGAGCTGGTTGAGACTTGATGATTCTTTTTCTACATTTAATACAATGAAATTGTGTACGTATTGATTTCAATTTCACACAATGTTAATTATCTAAAATTTCATAATTTTTTAATTTTTTCCTAAAATAATGGCTTTCGCAAGTTCTACAAATGTATCTTTCCATTTCTCCTAATTGACATACACTCGATTCTAAGTTTATAAATGTTAGGCATTCATAAGCTTCTATATTGTTAAAGGCTGGTCGTGGATCTTCAGTGTTAGTCCATCTAAGTCGGCAATGGTTGTTTAGAAATTGTCGGTGTTCTATAATGATTGTTTGATATTTGTTAGTTGATCTAAAAAAAAGTTTTAGTTTTTTAGTAATGATGGTTTTGAAGGTGAATTTTCTGTTTATTCTAAGGTTAGTGTAATGATTATTTTTCTAAGAAGAATAAGGATAGGGGTTATTTTTATAATAGGATAAGGAAATAAGATAGTTATCAGTTTATCAGTGTGGTTTTGTTTGCTATTTTCCTAGGGTACAGAAATACATTTCTCGTCCTATAATCTGTTTCATTCTACCAACGCGTGACAACCATATATTCTCGTCGATCTTGCATATCTCATCCGTTGATTAGCCATTCTTCTATACATTCTTTACAACTACCAGCCTTTCGTGTTAACAATAATTTTCTTTCGCACGTATAGCATTCCGTGTCTCTTTCTGTCCTGCGAATCATCGTGTGTCAGCCGATTTCTCTCGAGAGACCGACTTTTGCCCGACGAGATGAAGCATCATAACACGCTCGGCAGAAAAGAGTTCCTGTCGCATGGATCAAGTAAATTGGTCCAACGTATCTTTTTTTTATGTAACAGTTGCTATTTAATAAATCGGCGTAAGTTTCCGGATAATTTATTGGTTCGACCCCGTCCATCGGGCCGTCGAAGTTGTTTAATTCCTCCTCAATTTGGGCTTCAATTGGTATTTGCATTCTTCTGTAAAGAATGACCCGGAATTAATGTCTTTGTTCTGATTGACGTGCGCAAACTTGACAACTCGAGGTATTGATTCCTCGAGCTATTTCGTTTATAGCAGTTAACAAATTTGGTTGACTATCTCTATTTGATTCATAATTATCGGACCTAGTTGCATAATTTGTGGAGTGCCTAGAGCGTCTATGTTCTCCAGATCTATCACGATGAAAAGGCATGATTCCAGAATGAAGCCGTTCTGTAAGACCTTGTGGTCCGTTACTTCTATCTATATAGGTATCTCTTATATCATATAACATTTCTAATCTTTCTAGGCTGTTTCTGTCTAATTTGATGCCTATGCCTCTACATTCGGGACAATAATTTATCATTCCTCCCATAAATGAGCGGAGGTATCCTTCTTCTCTACATTTAATACATTTTTCCCTATTGAATATCCTTATTTTATGTTCTAGAGCTTATTTTCGCAAGATAATAATTTGCCGTTTCCAAATCATTTCTTCTATTTCGATCTAAAGTTCTTCTGATTAAATAGTTCAAGAGGTTATGTCCGCGTGTCGGCTGCTCAGTGTACGATAGCGCTGGGAGTCTGGCAGGTTAAGATCTACACGTTGCAGTAGGTTTGATGGAGATCGAGACATTGTTATTTTTTCTGAAAAAAAAGAAAAAGAAAAATAGTAACTTAGTCGACAAATTCTTCATCTTCTCCTTCTATGTGGGAATGTTTAAGTTTATCTGCTGATACTATTTTATCTTTATTTTTTACAGAAATTGTTATTCTCTTGGTGTCTATTACTTGGGGTCTAATACGAAAAATGGTCGGAAAATTTTCCATTTTTCAGTCTCTCTTTCAAAAATACATAACTCCCTGGCAAAAATTCCTGAAGGTTAATTTTTTGGTCATAATATTCTTTAGATTTTTCTTTTGCTTTGATTAAATTATTTCTAGCTATTTCTTGAAGTCTGTGTAGTTTCATGACTAAATTTACAAGGTAATCATCGTATGTTTCTAACTCTTCTTGTTTGGGTAAATGACGTGCTGAAGGTAATGTAGCTATGCGACCTATGACAAGCTCAAATGGAATTTTCTTTGTAGACTCGTGTACTGATACGTTATAACTAAACATGTGGATGTCCAACCATCTGTCCCAATCATTCGTGTTAGTGACATATTGCTTTAAATATTCTACTAATACATGATGTGATCGTTCTAAGGACCCATTACTCTGAGGATGAAAAACAGTGGTTTTGTGGTCTAATTCGAAACAGTTTCGCAATCTGTTTCAACAAATTGGATATGAAATTCTTTCTTTGGTCACTCAGGATGATTTTTGGTGCGCTGAAGACGCAAATTAACCGATTAACTAAAGCTTCAGCTGTTGTACTAGCTGATGCACCACATAAATCTATTGCACATTTTTCAAAACTAGTTCTTGGGGAATCCGTTATTGCCATTGGCGTTTTTGTTGATACTCTAGTTAGTTTTTTGAGTTTCAATGATAAACAATGTTAAATGTAATATTGTATATTATCTTTCATGTGATTCCAAAAATAATTCATGCGGATCTTATTATAAGTTTTTTTAACACCTTTGTGGCCATTGATAGCTGAGTTATGTAGTTCTGCTATAATATTATGTCTTTGAGAAAGGGTAGGGATTATTACTATACCGCTACATATAGTGATTTTGCAATCTGTTGTTGCACAAATTTGTGTTATTTCTGTAATTACTTTAATCCAATCGAACCCGTTTACTCTTTTTATTTTTGCAAAACTAAGACTATCAATTTCGTATTTTTTAATAAGATGGTTGAGTTTCTTTAATCCTTGTATTATTTTATTCCAAGAGAATTCGGTCTTTTCATTTTCAAAATCTTCAATGCAAAATCCAAAACAATATTTTTGTGATTTTTTATAGAAGTGCACAGTTCCAAGTTCCATCTTACTAAATTTTACTATTTCTTTCTTTTTTGCACATGTTTTGCATTGCTCTTCACAAGGTTTACCATCTACATTTAAAAATAGCACAATGTTAACTTTACGTAAAAATAGAGGATCTCGTGATTTGATTATGTTAGTTTCAGCTATAATTGTTTCAAAATTGTTTTCTTCAATTTCTTCTTCATCTTCGCTGTTCAAAGATTCTCTTTCGTCTTCTTGGTTAAAATTTTCTTCGTCGATTACATTATTTTGTTCTTGCTCAATAGGTTCTGGGTCATTATGTTTACTTATATTATCGGGAAAATTCTCCCTAAATTCTGATTCAAAATTTTGTTCTTCAGTAATCATTTCATTATTTTGAACATCTTTTATGGGTGTTTTTAAATTGTTATATGAGTTAGAAATTCTAGGTGGAGTTAAAATTTGTTCTGGTCTCAAATTCATATCTTTTAATTGTTCTACTTTATTTTCGCTTTTTCCTGTAGTTTGTAAGGTCTGTCTAGGACGAAGAGAAACTTTAACAGCGATTGAATTACTTTCATCTATTTCTATTTCGTCTCTGTCAATAGGTTTTCGTGATAGTGCGTCTGTTCATATTCTTCTAATTTAAGTCTCCAACGGGTGAGTCTAGATGTGGGGTCTTTAGCAGTTCTCATCCATACCAAGGGCTTATGATCTGTTATGACTTTGAATTTTCTTCCATATAGATAGGAAAATCCTATCAAAAAAGGAAAAAAATATTTTTTTCCTAAAAAAAATAAGAAAATCCTATCAAAATACCTCCTATTGCAAAATTTGAGGTATCAGTTGTAACTAGAAAATCTTTAGGGAAATCTGGGAATTGGAGTACAGGTGCTTCAATCAATTTTTGTTTCAAATGATTCAATGCGTCTTCTTGAACTTGAGTCCAATTGGAAGAAATATCTTTTTGAATTAAAGTTGTGAGGCATTTAGAATAGTTTGCAAAATTGTGAATAAAATTTCTGTAATATCCGGCAAGTACTAAAATTTGTTTTATATGTTTGACTTCCTTTGGTCTAGGAAAATGTGAGACAGCTTTTATCTTTTTGGGATCGGGTTTGAGGCCGTTTTCCGAAATAATATGTCCAAATACATAACTTCGCGTTTCAAAAAAGCACATTTTTCTGGTTGAAGCTTCAAGTTGGCTTTTCTTAATCTTTCAATGAATCTAAGGTATTTTTCACGATGTTCCGTGATTCCTTTTGCATGGATCACTGCGTCGTCCATATAGAACAACATCCATAAGACGTTGGAAAGTAGCTGGAGAATTTTTTAATCCAAAAGGCATTCTTTTAAATTCTTATTTTGCGTATTTTGCACTAAAACCTGTTTTTTGTCTATGAAAGGAGTTTAATTCTACTTGATAAAACCCACTTGCAAGATCGAAGACACTGAAGTATTTAGCACCGGCTAATTGGTCAAAAATTTCTTTGATTAAGGGAAGAGGGTAACTATCCAATATTGTTTTTTCATTAAGTTTGTAAAAATCTAGCACCATTCTCCATTTTTTATTTCCTTGATCGTCTAACCCTTTCTTGGGTACGATCCATATTGGTGTATTATATGCTGAGTTAGAAGGTTGAATAATATCGTTGTCTAGCACTTCTTTTACTTGCTTGTCCATCTCTTTTTTCGAGTACAGGAGGAAATCTGTACTGACGAACATTTATTGGAACTTCATCGGACGTCCAAATATTATGTTTTATCTCATGGGTGAAAGTTAATTTTTCATTTGATAATTTAAAGCAATCTTCACTTTCTTTTATAAGATTTTTAACTTCTTTTTCTGGATTTGTCAAATAGTTCAAATCAATCAAATTTAATAGTTATTTAAATTTATCTTCTTGTTGGACAATATAACAATTTTTCTTTTTTATCTCCCTTTTTCATCTGGGAGCAATTCTTTTCTTATCTGAGTTTATTGTATGAATTTTTATCATTTCTTCATTTCGACTTTGACATTTTTCTTTCACCCTGGGACAATTCGGATGACTAATGGAAGGGCAGACGAAAATTAGACATTGAATCACTAGTAACTTCTGGTTTTATGTTAATATCTTCAATTTCTTGTAATTGTAGTGTGGGTAATTCGATTGAGACTTCTACTTCACTAGTATTAATTACTGGTAAATAGATTGAATTATTTCTATTAGTAACTAGACATTCGCCCATAAAAAATCATTTTTCAAAATCAACTCGTGGGATGTATCCATGTTTTAATTGAGTCTCAATCAATTTTACGCACACTATTTTTCTTTCTCGCGGAGAAACAATAATTTTGCGAGAACCGAAAAAAGGAAATACTTTATCTTTCAAAATTAAACATTTTTCAGCATAATTTATTTCTGCATTATGCTTTGTAAAAAATTCAGATCCTAGTAAACCATCTTGCTCTAAGGAAAAGTTATTGGGTACGACATGGAAATCGGTCGCTAACCCGTTGAACTTGATAATAGCCTTGTCTAGAGTAAATATTACTTGAGTGGTTATACCACTTAGCTTTAGAAGTTTAGTTTTGTCGATTTTAAAATTTTCAGGCATAAATTTTTTTTAATAAGATTTGGGGCTTCACCTGTGTCTAGTAACAAAATAACGGATTTTCAAATTGAACTTGAATAGTTGGAGCTGTGTCATATTGACTGAATTTAATAGGTTTTTCTTCGATTTCTACTTCATTTGCATTTCGATTTTCTCCTCCCCTGATTTGGGGAGGGCATTGAAGTTTCCCTGCCTTTTCGCATTGTTATAGGCTCTAAGAGTACAATTTTCTATTATGTGTCCAGTTTCTTTAAAGTATCTACATTTGTCATCGCCAGACCCTGTTTTCTGCTGATTGCCATTTTTGACTGTATGCCCAATTTTATTACGAATTTGACAGGTTAATTTTTGTTCATTCTTTTGACGATAGCAATTTTTTGCTGTATGTCCCGGTTTGTTGCAAATTTGACATTGATCTACGTTACTTCTACAGAATTGAGCTGAGTGCCCAGTTTTATTGCATTTTTCACATTTCCTTAATAAAAAACAATCGTTTGCAACATGACCTGTTTTATTACAATTTTGACACTTGGGTCTTGAGTTCTGCTGACCGACATTAACTTTTCTAATCATTCTACATGTATCTGCTGAGTGGTTCGGTTTTTTGCAGATTTGACAAACATTTAATTCTTCGCAAACATTCAGAAGCTTCATGGCCTGTGCGATTACAAATTTGACACATTTTTAATGTGAGTTTTTCAAACTTAAAAGTGTATAATCTTTCGCTATATGAGAGGTATCAAGGCAAATGACGCAACCTACTTCTCTCAGCTTACTTTAAAGACCTAGTTTAAAAGCGTTAAGCTCTGTTATTTCGCCATTATTTTCGGCTTTTTTGGCGTCTATTATTGCGTAACCTAAGGATCTAACTCTGTTAAAAAAGGTTGGGCAATTTTCTCTTTCTCCCTGAAAAATCTGTCCAAGCTTGCCTCTCAGTACATTAGGTGATTCTAAAGAAGCGTACATCGGTTTAAGTTGGTTTATTAAGGTTCTAACTCTATCAAGTTGTTCTTCTCTAATAGTTTCTAGAGCGCCTTCTTTCAACTTGGTGCGTAGAAGTTGAACGAGCGCTGCTTCTGCGTTAGCAGGCATCATCTTCAAGGCATCATCGCATCCAATTTGAAATTCGCGAAATGTGGCATGTTCATTTGTTCCCGAAAAGGTTGGAATAATTTCTAACGCGTTTCTAATTTTAACCGTGTATTGATTTTGCGGAGCGGCCATGATCACCGGATTTTGAATTTCTGGATTTTGCAGTTGGTTTACTTCAAAATTTTCTAATTCATTCTCGCGATTAACTGGATTGTTCTCTTGGATAACGTTAATTTCTTCTAAAGGATTTATTTCGAGATTTTCTTGATTTTGAATTGAATTTTCAATATTTGAATTGTCAAGATCATTGTTGCTTTCGTTTAAGGAATTGTCGTCTTCTGACTAATATTCTATTAAGGTTTTGTTACTTTCACTACCGCTATCTGATCTAATGAAAAATGTGGAATTAAAGCCCGAATCGTTACTTCGAGTTGTCTTTGTGACCTCGTTCTAATTATAAATTCTCTCTCAAACTGCTTGGACATACTACTTTAAACATTTCTTTTAGATAAAATATCTGAATTATTTTAATTTTTTAATTTTTCTCCTTTTCAACATAACCCTTTACTCTGCAATGTGTGTCCTGCCGACTGCGCCAATTTTATAACCGTCTGTTACGTCCGGAGAAACAACAGATGATATTTATTTTATATTTTTCAAATTCTTGACACACATGCAAAGGAACGGGTTGGAGAATGAAAAAAGAGTGTGAACTATGTTTTACAATTTATTAACATAAAAAATATTAAATTTATTACATAAGTGCTTGATCTATTGTTCTACCTATTCGTTTTGTTTTTGTTTTTTGTATTCTGTTCTACCTACACTAGTAACCTTTGCAGTCCACTCTGGTTTTTTAGTCAGGCTAAAAAACCAGACTTCTAACGCTGTAAGAAACTGCGGGTCTTCTAACAGAGCGTAGAATTTGGCAAGCCTACTGGCAGGCCAATTGCAAGGATTCGGGCGTGAATTGATATTGTTTATAATATTGTTTATCGTTTGGTTATCCGATACTCTGATATCTATTTTCTCACTTAAATCTACATTTATTACATTTATGTCTCTAAATTCTTTTAATTTATCTAATAAATCTAATCCTGAATTATTAGATTTTATGTTATTTAATTGTTCCAATAATTTTGGATTATCAGTTTTCAGAAATTTTGCCTTTAATTGTTTAGTAATCTTATTTATTCTATTATTTAAAGCATTCGCACTTCCTGTGTCAGGTAACGGGATGGCTGGTCGGGGGTTTTGGTTGGGCGCAATGTATGGTGTTATTCGCGTTTAAATCGAAGATTTGATCGCCGCTTCATACTCAAACTCGTGATCGAAATCGTCGGTAGAATATTGGCCCTCTCCTATCTATTCCGTATTCCACTTTAAACGAGAGAAGAAATGATAAATGAATAGGAGTGGAAAGATTAGTTTATCTTAGAGTCGTACTTGTACCATGAAACCATAACCAGGTGATTAAACAATAAATTGCTGTAATACCTTTTGGTTATAATTTTTTAGTGACAACAGGAATTTATAAAACGTGTAAAGTTGTACCTTCTAATCATAACCAGGTGATCAAACAATAAATTGCTGTAATACCTTTTGGTTATAGCCTTTTAGTGACAACAATAATTAAAAGAGGATCGAGTTGTACCTTTTAACTGTAACCAGGTGATTAAACAATAAATTGCTGTAATACCTTTTGGTTATAATTTTTTAGTGACAACAAGAATTGGAAATGCTCTTACTTTTGGCAGGTGTTATTTTCCGATATGATTGACTCTGCAGGAAGCCCGGTTTCGGGTAGTAGTTGGAAGTGGTGGAACTGTCTGTATTACTCACAACTCACAACACAAAATTTTGTAAATAAATTTAGTCGGACAACTCTTTTGCTCGGTATGACTCTTAAACTGTGCTGCTGAACAATTTGGGAACAGTCAGGCTAAGTTTTTCTTGCTGTAGAACGATTTGAGGACTACAGATTCAAGAAGATGAGTCTACCGGTGAATCGGGAGGAAAGACTGATTTGTCTGGGCCGGGAACACCCTATTTATCTAAATTTTCTAACATGGGAAACATAGAATTTAAAAAAGTAGGAGGTTTCTAAGAAAATTGTCAAGGGCTAGTTTTCCTTTCTAAAATTCATGAATTTTTTCAAAATTGTAAATTATCATCTAAATTACAAGTGCCTTTTCCGTTCGGTGAAGAAGAGTCATAAAATGTAAATATAACTTGTATTGATACGTTCGACTTGTTATATATAAAAACGGTTTTTTGCCATTTTAGTTTGAGTTTCAACTACTTAGCATTCGTTGCCGTAGTGTACCGATTTGTCATGCTTTCAAATTCCAGGAGTCGATTGGTGACATCTCTGTTTCCATTGAGATGAATGACTCATTTTTTAATTAAAAAAAAATTGTTTAATATTGCATAACTTTTTATCGGATTTATTGTGTTATTGAATACACAATATGAGAAAAATATGTTTTTCACCGTTATTGTATTTCTAGAGGCCGTATTGTACTGTTATATCCTAACAATAGTCAGGGATCCTTATGTTTTGGTTATCTTGAATTTGGGAGAGAGGGCTGAGCTGGGACCAAAAATTATGAAACAAATAATTTATCAAGTTTACAAAATTTTATTAAAAATTA
>JAPYZS010001018.1:0-27729 GCA_030522925.1 Trissolcus japonicus | reverse complement strand
CAAAGAATGTGTGAAATTGTTGCTAATTGTGATTTGCAGGGACCTCTCGTCTCAGAATCTCCGACATTTGAGTGTCGATCAAGCTCTGGCAGATGTTGCATTTTTCATCAAACAATTAAAGCAGGAGGATAAATATAAGAAATCTCCAGTTATTGTAATAGGTGGCTCTTATTCTGCAAATATGGCAGTTTGGATGAGAGCTAAATATCCACATCTTGTACAGGTATTGAGTTGTATCATGAAATTATCAAACTTTTCGTGAAAATAAAATATACACATTTATTTTATGTTTGAAATAATAATTATAAATATTAATTTTATTTTTTCAGGGAGCTTTTTCAGGGAGCTTTAGCAAGCAGTGCTCCAATTTTAGCCAAAGCTGATTTTCATGGTAATAAAAGCAACAAGAAATCATATTGAATTTCATTATTTTGTCATCGACTTTAAACATTTCATTTTATTTATAAATTATTTCGTTTTCAGAATATTTAGAAGTAGTAACCGATGTTTTAAATTTATACGGACAACAGTGCGTGGACGATGTTAAAGCAGCATTCAAAGAATTGGCTGATCTGTCAAAAACACAAACAGGATTAAATTTACTTGCTGAAATATTCAAGTATTAAAAATTATTCTTTCTAATATTTTTCGTAATCAATTAGAAACTTTCTAGAATGCAAAACTCATTCGATATTGACTTTTTTCACAGTTTCTGTAAACCAATACAAAAAGGAGACAAGCAAAGTTTGTCGTTACTCCTTGCTGAAATTCTAACAGATGTAAGTAAAAGAAAGAATTTTGAAATTTAAAAGAAATTTGATAAGGACGTAAACCGTGACCTCTCATTTACAGAAATGAAAAAAAGAAAAAACTAAAAAAAAAGATTATGTAATTTTCTGGAAGTGTGATAATCGTTTAATTAGATCTTTCATGAAGCTCATTTTCGACGATTGTTGTCCTAAACTTAGATAATTAATTATTTTTGTTTTGCAGATTTTCAAAGACGTTGCCCAATATGATAGACCAGATGGGAATGGGGTATGGTTGAGTGAAAAGATTTGTCAACATATGACCAACAGCGAATATAAACCGCAAATTTTACGATTGGCAAAATTATTAGCGAAAGCGAAATATAATAAAGATTATTATGACAAAGATAATGACTGCATTAATGCTGATTACGAACTATACGCCAAGATGTTGCGCAATCCAAATTATGAAGACGAGGCTATTGGTAAATCCGAAATTAAACAGTACATTATTGAAAATATTTACATATAAAAAAATAAGAATCCTTGATTACCAAGTCTTATGCAAAGGATTTACACAAAATTTACGTAAATCTAACTCCACGATGTCATGCAAAATTTGCATGCAATATTTGAAAAACAAATGTTCGTTCAAATTTATAAATGAGTAAAAAAAACATTTCCGGTTTTCAAAACTTGAAAAATTTTTAATTTGTAAATCAGATGTATGTAAATTATGCATAGGTTTTTTTTTCATTCTCTCGAATCAATTACTTTGATTCGGTTTAGGACTAAATTTAATATTATTAATTTATATATTGTTTCAAGTTTGTAACATAGTAAATCATTGATTTCGATTTCAGGGAGGCAATGGACATATCAGACCTGTACTGAGTATGGTTACTTCCAGACGACAGCCAAAGATTCCATCTTCGGCGACCTCATCGGTGTCGATTTCTATGAAAAATTGTGTGAAGACGTTTATGGACAAAAGTGAGATACACACATTTTTCATCACTCAAAAAAGACGTCTCAGAAAACAAATTCGAATAATAATATTTTTTTCAGTTATAATAAACAACTCTTGGATGCAAGGATCAAAAGAACAAACATTATTTATGGAGGTCGCGAACCTGAGGTCACGAACGTAATCTTTACAAATGGAAGTAAAGATCCGTGGCACGCACTTTCTAGGCTCATTGATCTCAATAACATGTCTCCATCGTACTTCATAAATGGTATATATAATTTTGTTATAAATATAATATAAAATGTTAATAATATTTGTAGCTGCGGGGAAAAACCAGTTAAGTGTATATGTAACTCCCATACCACTTAACCGTTTATTTCTCACAGCCGTATAAATATTTATATTATTTGTATGAAGTAGATAAATATTTATACATATGCAAATTTTTTTGGTTTTGTTTATGTAAATAAGGTTCTTATCATTTTATTAACCTAACATTTTTTTAGGAACCTCGCATTGTTATGATTTGCAATCAGATAAGCCGACCGACTCCCTAGAGCTGAGAACAGTCCGCAAAATGGTGAAATCAGATCTTGTTCATATCATCAAATCAAGCAGTGCGAGATACAATAGTTGAAAAGATGATCTGAATTTGGCTCGCTTTTTGTGCAATCGGTCAGCCTAAAAGAATTCAGAGACTGGCTAACCAAGCACTTTTTGCTAACCGAGCTTTTCCTTCAAACTGTTCGTCATTAATTTTATTTCATTTTAACCTCGATTAGTTATTAGAATTTTAGATCTTGACCATTTTTGCATTAACTTAAATATACTTATATGTACTGTATTCCATTGTTTGCGCCCATACACATTAAATTATAATTAGTTTTTCAATTAAAATTAAAATTAAAAATTATTCAATTGTTCTCCTTTCATCTTTATATCCCATTCTAACCCAAAAAAAAAATTGGCACAAAATTCTTCGACTTCATCCAATCTAAGAAACAAGGATTCAAGTTTACAAGTTTTTAGAAGATCTCCGCATTTGGTAGCGAAACTGATAAAATTTGTTTGTAATTATTTGTAAGTCAATTAAAATGCAATTAAAATCTAATCACAAATTTAATATATCAAAAGTTATATGCGCATTTATTTATTTCTTTTATCAAAATTATTTTTTTTTGGTCACATTGTTTTGATAATATATAATTCAGACGAGTACATAAAGCGTGTCTCACTAGGAAAGATTGTCTATATCAGTATCTTTTGCAAAGTTGGAACAAGTATTTTAAGTCGTATATTTTCGTGATGGCCAAATTGTATTTAATCGTGTTGATCAGTTTCTTTGCCATCAGTAGTGATGTTTACGGTTTCTCATTTGTCCGAAAAAAATATTTCAATTATCCTAACGAATGGAGGGAACCGATGTTAATCAAGAATAGTTTAGCACAAGTCGAGTTGGGATACGTTCAACAACCTGTGGACCACTTCGATGCCAGTATTAATGACACATACAAAATGGTGAATTCCGTAGATAATAACAATTATAATGTTTATATTACAATTCAGCAATTCAGAACTGCTTGAAATATAAATTTCAATTTTATATTATTATAAAATTTGAAATTCATTTATTTGCTGAAATTTGCAAATCAAAATTAATATCGCATTTCTACTTCAGCGTTACTATGAGAACAAACATTACTTTCAAAGTGGAGGTCCAATAATTATATATTTGGGAGGTGAGTGGCCAATTTCCCCAGATGATTTACAAGGTGATTTATTCGCTTTTGAGCTAACCAAAGAACAAAATGGAGTCATGTTTTACACTGAACATCGTTATTACGGATTATCCAGGCCTACTGAGTGAGTTGTACCTGAAACTTACATTGATATAATTCATCAATAGATGAAATAAACCACGCAATCAAACAAATAATGATATCAACAAAAATGGCTACTACAAAGAACGTTTTAATGTCTTTCAATTTGTAATTTTTAGGGACCTCTCGTCTCAGAATCTCCGACATTTGAGTGTCGATCAAGCTCTGGCAGATGTTGCTTTTTTCATCACGCAATTGAAGCAAAAGGATAAATATAAGAAATCTCCAGTTATTGTAATAGGCCTCTCTTATTCTGCAAATATGGCAGTTTGGATGAGAGCTAAATATCCACATCTTGTACAGGTATTGAGTTATATCATTAAATTAATTAATTCATCATACGAACAAAATATAAATTTATTTTATATTTTAAATAAAAATAATTATAAATATCAATTTTATTTTATTTTTTAGGGAGCTCTAGCAAGCAGTGCTCCAATTCTAGCCAAAGCTGATTTTCATGGTAAGAATAACCCAGGCAAAAATTTTATATATGCAGACAAATATGTCGTCATGTCTGCAACAAATACTGTGCATACATGCGGCATATATGTACCATATATATGGAAACATATACATATATGTGCAGCATATGTGTAGCATATATGTTTCTTTTTGCCTGAAATAAAAAATCATATTAAAATTCATTTTTGCATCATAGACTTTGATGTATACACATATATATATTTTTTTCAGAATTTTTAGAAGTAGTCACTGATGTTTTAAGATTGCACGGACAACAGTGCGTAGATGACGTAAAAGCGGCATTCAAGGAATTTGACGATCTGTCACAAAGTCAAACAGGATTAGATTTACTTGCTGAAATTTTTGAGTATATGAAAAGAAATGATTCTTTCTAATATTTTCTCATTCAGTTCGTTAGAAACTTGATAGAATGTAAAATTCATTGAAAATTAATCCTTTTCAAACTCTTTTATTACAGTTTTTGTAAGCCAATACAAGAAGGTGACAAAAAAAGTTTGACCTTACTCCATGCTGAAATCCTTACAGATGTAAATAAAAGATATTTCGGAACGAAAACGCAATTTAATAAATTTATTAATTTAATAATTTAATAATAAACAGACTTAAACTGTGACCACAGCTGTTGTACAGCTTAAGAAATATTAAAAAAAAAAATTTGCTTCACAGATTTTCAAAGACATTGCTCAGTCTGATAGACAAGATGGGAATGGGGTATGGTTGAGTGAAAAGATTTGTCAAAATATGACCAAGAGCGAACATAGACCGAAAATTTTACGATTGGCAAAATTATTAGCAAAGGCGAAGTATAATAAAGATTATTATGACGAAGCTAATGATTGTATTAATGCTGATTATGATCTATACGTCAAGAAGTTGCGTAATCCATATTATAGGGACGAAGAATCTTATGGTAAGGCTCAAAATTAAGCACTACATTATTGAAAATATCAAATAAAAAATGAATAAACAATAAATATGATAATTTGTTCTATTCAATTAATAAAATCAATTAATATGATAGGACTCAATTTAATATAGATTGAGTTACTGTGTCACGTTTGTCACATAATATATCATTGATTTTGATTTCAGAGAGGCAATGGCTTTATCAGACTTGTACAGAGTTTGGTTACTACCAGACGACAACCAAAGATTCAATCTTCGGCGATCTCATCGGTGTCGATTTCTACGAACAATTGTGCGAGGACGTTTATGGAAAAATGTTAGATGAAAACAAATTTTTTTTTCACCCAAAAAAGGACGTTGCAGAAAACAAATTCGAATAATAATATTTTTTCAGTTATAATAAACAACTATTGGATTCAAGAATCAAAAGAACAAACATTGTTTATGGAGGTCGCAAACCTGAGGTCACTAACGTAATCTTTACGGTATCTATAATTTTTTCATTGTATATATGTTATCTCATATGTTCTAGATATTTATCTATTCGCATACAAACATTAATTTGTTTCGTTCAAATAAATGAGATTGTTTTCATTTTACCAAACTAACATTTTTTAGGTACCTCGCATTGTAATGATTTGGATGGAAATATGCCAACGGACTCGCTAGAGCTAAGAGCAGTCCGTAAGAATGTGAAATTAAATCTCATCCGTATCATCAAATCGAGCAGTTTGAAATACAATATTTGAAAAAATGATTTGAGTTTGGCTAGCTTTTTGAGCAATTGATCGGCTTCCCTAGTAAAAAAAATCATATATTGTCCATATATTATCAATATATTGACAATATATTAATTTCAGCAAATCATATATTGTCAATATATGATCAATATATGATTTCTGAAATAATATATTGTCAATATATGTTTTATGTATGGACAATATATGATCCTTTTTACTAGGGTTAGCAGAATTATCTCGTTTTGCTAGCCAAGCTTCTTCTTCAGACACTTCGTTATATTAATTTCATTACACCTATATTCAATCAATTATACTCTCTATTATGACCATTCTTGCATCAATTAAAATATACTCATTTCTGTACTATATCACATTTGTTTCGCCTCTATATATTGAATTGAAATTAATATTAATTTTTCAATTCAAATAAAAATTAATGAACTTATAATTGTATTTATTCTATTACCTTTTATTTCATTATTTTGTATCATTTTTATTTTTATCAAAGCGAAGATTATTTTATATGAAAATTTGTCAGATATATATAAACATACTAGCGTCTTATATGTTCTTATCGACGCTATTTTATCGCAACATTTAATTGTGATAAAATTGATACTTTTGTTCTATGTACACATGTACGCTTATGATCGGTATACACAGAAGAGAACCGAAGCTTGAATGGTTTATTTGCGTCCGCGAGATAACTGAACCGTGGTATATTCAAAAATGTAAATAATGATTGATTGTAACAATATCATAATAATGTAAAATTATTGTAACAGAAAAAGTTTCAGCGCAATATGTGCTGCACAGTCACGAGTGTTGTGAGCACATTCCTGGCGACGGTTTTAAACGAACAATGTTTTGCCACAGCTTTCACGACTGTGTGAAACAGTCGCCACGAAGATATTTTTTTTCGTGTAGAATTCTGTCATAAATAAAATTTTATTCTCACATATTCGTACTTATATCTAAAATGTCGCTGACATTTATCACGTAAGTTTTGTCTGCAAACAAAATAATAAGAATAAATAAACGGAACAAACAACAATGTCTCTTTGAAGGATAAAAAAATACACAATGGCTTATCTCAAACATATCTTCAATATAAAAGGTCGGAAATAAACTGATCAGATGATACTGTGCTGATTTAATGTATATCAATCGTATCAATCTTGATGCGTGATTATCCATCATGAATTTCGTTCAATTCAATTATCAATTTGTCTTTTTGACATCTCTTTTTATCATTTTAGGTGAGATCTCTTTCCTATCCCTTTTTTAACAGTATTATTATAACTCATTCTATTATTTATTTACATTTTTCAATTAAAATCTACTGTTTATTTACATTCTTTCAACTTTATCTATTGTTTGTTTACATTTATCAACTCAATGGATCGTTTTTTGTTACATTTTTCAGAGGCATCATCCTTCATTGTTGATGATGCAACCAACTCGATTAACGACGAATTTTGGTCAAGTGTAAGTGACGACAATCTTATGGATTTATTATTTGAAGAATTCGTTGATGTATCTCCGCAACAAAAAACGAAAGCAGATGTCAACTTTCGACTCTTCACTCGATCGAACCCTACCGAATTCCAATTGTTATCTGTAAACAATGCAAATAAACTTCAAACAAGCAATTTTAATCCTAACGCACCGACAATATTTATTACTCATGGATGGAAAGGCAAACCTTACAGCCCTTCATGTACTTTAATCAGAGACGGTAGGTATATTAAAAGCTGAGTATTTTGACAAAAAAACAAACACCATAACTGAAAAACGAATTATGTCATTGTTGATTGGATGTTTAATTTTTTTTCTTTTTATCATCCATAATATTTTTAGAAAATTTAGCAACACAACTACGTTGCATATCGTCTGTAAAAAATTGTTTATTTGTAGCATATTTACAAGTGAGCGACTCAAATATCATAATTGTTGACTGGAGTTCCGTTTCCAATTTGCTGTACATTCTTGCACAGTCATTTGTGCATCAAGTTGGTTTGGAAGTATCTCTAATGATCAATTTTTTGGCTGCCAACGGGATGAGATCCGAAAATACAACTTTGATCGGTCATTCTCTTGGGGCCCATGTCATGGGCATCGCTGGATATAATTCTCAACAAAAAGTCAACTATATAGTCGGTAATTAAACAAAAAAATAATATTAAAAAAAAGTTAATCTAATCACGTCAAAAATAATGTTTATTTAATTTTTATTAATTTTTGTCAAAAATAATTTTTAACAAAAAATAATGAACATATGGACAAATATATAAAATATTATATATATATTAATTTACATGGGTTTGTAAAGATAATTTTCGAATCAAAAGTTTTAGTAAAGAATAAACAATTTCGACCGAATTGTAGGCTTGGATCCCGCAGGACCTTATTTCTTAGATAGGGGACCAGGTCGAAGAATTTCGTCGGCCGATGGAGATTACGTCGAAATCATTCACACAAACGCCGGTCTTTTAGGCCTGAAAAATTCTGTTGGTCATCGGGACTTCTTTCCAAACGGGGGACGGTTGCAGCACGGTTGTAAATTACCAAAATCAGCTATCTGTTCACATTCAAGGTCCTATAAAATTTTTGCCGAGTCTGTGTCGTCCGGCGGAAACAATTTTTACGGTAAAATGTGTGATTCTTATATCAACTATCTACGAAACGAGTGCCTGGATGACATTGTCGCTGCTATAGGCAATAACCAGGTACAAAATTATGAACAAGGAGATTTTTACTTTGTTACCAACGATGTGCCTCCGTATTCCTTGGGATTATGTGGAGCTCAACACGAGCAATGCAAATGATATATTATAAATTATTAATTTGTTTAATTCAATATTGACAACAAAGAAGAAAAATGTATCTAAAAAATTGTTATTTATTTGAATATACAAAAGTAATACTTAAGGCATTGAATAATAATTCTACGCACAAATTAACAAAGTATTGTTTGTAATGATAATCATTATTATAATTGGTATAGTTGATTTATCTGTCAGGAATTCGTTTATACAACAATGCAATGTATTTATGAAAAAATTCAATATTTCTTTTAATATATGATCCTCTGTTTGAACTCTATACTTACAATAATTTGTTTCCTATCGCTTTGTGTATTCTTTGCCTTTGGCAGCTAATTTGATATAGTCTTTTATCATAATATAATCACAAAACAACAAAAGTATTGTATTCACATCAACTTTTACATTTCAACTCGTCGAATCGGGCACCGGTATTTCTAATTATTAAGACTCTAGTAATCAACGGAATGAGAAATAAAAAATATAAATTAAACATTTTGTCGAAATTAAAATCCTGTAACTTAAACTTGAAAATAAAAAAATTGAATACTAAAAACACATTAAAGAAGTTCGCTTGAAAAAATTCAAACTTGAACCAGTTAAGATTTATTCCTTGTTTTAATTTAAAAACTGTGAAATTTAAAATAATACATAGTAAACAATGAAGAAAAATTGTTTCTCATACGTAGTATGGAGTGGTATAAAAACGATATCTTTAACATGATTTTTTTGTCATTGAAAACAAAGTATACAAAACAAATGAAATAAAAGATATCTTTAAACAGTAGCTAAATGGCGACTTACGAGGGACCAGAAAAGAATAAAGAGTATTACTCATTTAAAAGATAGTCATACATACAATTCCGTTGAATACTTTTTTTATATATCAAAAGAAAACTTTTTACACAACAGAACTCTTATGATAAAAAGTATATTTACAATCTTTGATTCGCGTAAAAGAATCATGACAAAAAATTTCATAATAGTTATTCGCAAGTACTTTTTATAATAAAATTGAAATATCCATCATAAATATCTTTTCTTTATAGTATATGTCTCCACTGCGTTGGACTCAACCCCGTTGTTTCATCGCGGAGTTGAATCCCCTCGTTTAAATACATGCAATTGAACATTTGTACACAATGTACATTAATAATAATACGAATTACAAAGTGGAAAGTCCATTTTTTGTATCACGTCTAAAAAAACGGGTTCACTCATTTTGCCATTGAGCGGTAGTGATGGTTTTTCAGCTATTTTTCATCCAGCGTCGTGGCTGCAGCTGACCTCGATTATTTCTGTGACGCTTTCGTCTGGATTGCGGCAGGTTCGACTTGGCAGAAGCTGAGCTCCTGAGTCGTCGGTTGCTTGCCACTGCTACGGACCGAATACTGTGCTCTATGTCTACTCGTTCGTCAATCTTCATTACCCGAACGACTGGTTGGAACTCCATGCTGCTTCGCTTTTGCACGAGTTCCGTAGGGGTCAGCACTGTTGGCGTCATACGTTCCTTCAATTCGCTCTCGGAGTCTTCTTTAGTCCTTCGCGCTCCTTTGCGTGGAGACGAGTTGTTAATCGTTAATGAATTTTCACTGTGAACAAAGACAAACTTGTAATAAACAAAATTACAATCTCCCTCTTTTCAATTTATCAATCAATAAACACATTAAGGTGATGCATATGTCGTATAGGTGCAACAAAGATGTCGTTAACGATGCCTCAACAAGTGTAAGAAAGACAAAACGAACTTCAGACGTGCATCACCTTAAACGTTCGTTAAATTGTACTCTCTATTTTAAATTCAAATTTGTCCTCACCAGAATTCTGTTTTTTTACACTCGTTTTCCAGTTCGAGGTCGACCGCAGTTTTGACTCGTTTTCGCGGCCGTTTACGCGCTCGCTGGCGGCTCCTCTTCCGACTGAATTGACTGCGCTTGCGCGTACCCGCTGTGCTGTTCTGCCGTTTGGTGTCTTCGTAATTGCTCGAGTATTCGTTCTCAGTCTCGTGATATGAGTCGGCGACGTCGTCACAGGAAGTGCTCGTTCGCTGTCGCTTTCTCTTTCGATTTTCCACATTCTCGTGGTGATTCTCGTCGTTCACCGGACTTGACTCGCGCGCCTCCTCAGCGTACTCGCACTCGAGCCTTTGTATCGATGGCTTCTCTTCCAACGGTTCCTTTACGTCATTTTCCTCAGTTTTCTATAATTTAAAATATCGAAACCATTTAAATAAAATTGTCCTACGTTTATATACTTATTTTTAAAATCAACATATACTCACACTCAAATCAGACTTTTTACAGTCCGGAGATACTGAATCATCAAGTTCTTTTTCATTTGTCATCGCATCTGTGGTGTTTTGTGTAGTTTCAGTTGGTTCTTCAGTTTTCAAACTGTCTTTCTCTGTAACAAAAATTGATCCATGACATTAGAATCACATTCGTTTATTTTTATTAGGGTTATTATTTATAGTTGTATATTTAGTAAATACTATAAAACAACTTCAAAAGCCAAAAATCATAAAACAATTAAATATATGATTTGATGGATGCGTTTTATCTCCTAATAAAGTTTTATTCAAGTTAAGTCGTGATTCATTCATTAAATCGTAATATCATTAAAATGTGTATTTTTTAAATTATATGATATTTTCTTTATCTAATCTCCAAATCGGTGATCCAATGCGAAGTTACACACTTAATTGTGTTATTATTTGAACCATTTTATTAGTTTTAGCTAATGAATTCACTTCTAACAGTGGGTCAAAATGATACGATAAGTAAAAAACCAATATTGCTAATGATATTGACTTATTTAATGTGATAATCACTTTTATTATTATAAGTGAGGATTTAAAGTAATCAGTTAAAAAAAAAGATTATGTCATTTGACATTTATTATATTTGTGATCATTTTAACCAAAAAGTGATCTACCGTTCGCCCTCCCCCCACGTTTGTTTATTACTTTTAATTGCAACAAAAAATAGCAAAAAAATAGTTTGATATTATTTTACTTGTGTTGGTTTTTTTCATGTTGCAATGAATATATTCCGTGCGACAATTTTCAGCATGATAAAAATTATTATAATTATTAATTATTATAAGACAAACCTTTCTGTTCACATTTGTCATTTTGCACTTGTTCAGATAAAAGTTGCGGCTTAACATCATCGGAAGGCTTCTCGTCAGTCTGCTTAAGGCTGTACTTTCTTCGCATCCTATTGCCCGGCCAGCCAGTCTTGTTTTTCCTTTTCTTCTTACGTCTACGGAGTGGCAACTCGGACCACTGGCCACCAACGATTTCCCCGCACTCGGAACTTGCACCCGACTGTTCAGTTTCCAAGATCGGTATCTGAGCGTGACAATTGTCCAGCAGTTCTAACAGGTTCAACGGCGCGCCCTTCGGCAGAATAGCCTCAGCGACTTCGAACGAATCCGCAACTGGATCGGCAATCTCCAAGTCGAGATCCATCTCCTCGTCATTTCTGCCAACCAAAATGTCTCGAATCTCGCGCAGTTCGTTTTCGATCTCGGATTTGACTGGCTCCAGCGTGCATGGCGTCGATTCTTCCTCGATCACCGGCAGGGCTGTGTCATGTTGCTGCTCCCTCTTGCGGATGATCGTCGACATGATGGCGAGGGTTGAAGCATGGCAACGAGGTGATTTGCGTGGCGATCGGCCGATGTGCGTTCCACTGCCGATTGCTTTGCCTCGGCCTCGTCCCCTGCCTCGACCTCGACCTGTGGACGTATTTTCCAGTCGTGGTAGATTCTTCAGGTAAAGTTCACGGAAGTTCTCGATCTCGTATGGCAGGAGAAAGGGTTTGGCATCGGACTCGCTGAAGTAATGCCAGTATTCCGCACCCTCGTCTTGTCGCTGATAAGTTTGGTACCTGCATAGTTTTATTATCGTTATTGATTTCGTTAATGGTTTTTAAAATTGTTTTAATTAATATCTTATAACTATCTTATAGTAATTAAGATTGTGATATGAAATTAAAAAAAAAGGTTTTTTGATAAGTTGAATATAAAAGTTGTACAAACTGAACCCGTGTTCGATGAAAAATAAGCCGTTGAGTGTAATAATAATGGTTCAAGTCCATTTTCATTTTTTTTTATATATCATTAAATATCAAAGGTTGAGTGTTACAACTTGGTTGAAATGTAAATCGACAAATGCAACATTTTGCCTTATGGATTCAAAAGTGGAAGCAAACAGATCGAACTCTAGACTTCAGTTAATTTTAAAATGGACTTGAATAATTTGTCTAATAAACGGTTTAAATTGTAAACAAAAATTAATTGTTGTTATTTGGATTATTTGGATGGTTACTTGTTCGAAAGATCAAAACAACTTGAACAGATAAGTAAAAAGAGTGAAAATGTTAAGAAAATGAAGATGAAAAAAAAGTGTAAAAACAAGAGTGTTTTGTGAAGATAAGTTTATTTTCTACGTTTCTATCCTAACGTAATATTAATTAACAAACCAAGGCTCGGATTTGGGTACGCTTTCGAAGGAAAAGTGCATCTTTTCTATCCGCGCAGACGGACTCAACGACAGATGTTTGTTCGCAACAGTTTGTTCCTCGTTGGCCATTGCCGCGTCCACATGTTGATCCGAACCCGCATCTTTGACCCCACTTATCGGAGCTTGGTATCGCAATCGACTGCCCGGTGTTTCAAATTTATAATAATCTTCGTTATCTTTGATCAACGCCTCGGCTTGTGTCCTTCTCTTCTTTCTCGCCCTACTAAGCGACAAAGAATCCTGAAAAAAATTCATATTGAAAAGCAAAATTCCACACTTCTATTCTGTTAAAAAAATGACTTGAAACTAGTTTTAGAAAACGTTACCTGTGAATCCTCATCAGTACCCTCATTCTTATTGCCAGTTTTATCAATTTCCGAAGACGAGATACAAATGGAATTCTTAGTTTCATGTGCATCACTTTCCGTATCTTTTGGTAAAACACTGGTACGATCGTCCTCACTGAGTTCACTCGAGTCTTCCCTCTTGGGTTCTCGGAACATGAACGACTCCGCCTCGTCGCTGAGAAGCGACAGCTCAGATTTCCTTACCCGCTTGAACCGTACAACCACCGGCTTCTCACTCGACGGTTGCTCATCGACGACCTCCTCCTCATCCTCTGCCTCGACTTCGTCCTCTTTCTCTTTCTTGGGTTGCTTGAGCGTTGACGACACTGCCGATTCAGTCATAGTTGCATTTGGGATCGCACTCGAACGTAACTTATTGCCCAAAACTTCAACTTTGTAGTATGCTCGGTTATCTGCGATAAGTCGTTCCTCGACCGACAACCTTGGCCGACCCCGAATCGTTGACCGACTGCCACGCCGACCTCGGTTTCGTCCACGTTCCGAACTGTTGGATCTTTTTGATTTGGTGCAATGTCTGCTCACCACACCATTACAGATCACAGTTTCAACCTCCCCGTTAGCGAGCTGATCAGGCTTATCAATTTTAAGCTCTTCCTTCGAACTCGCGTCGTTGTACCCATTGATCTTCATCCTGTTTGCCGTCCCTTCGACCAGTCTTTTGTTTTCACCTTCCCCGCTTGCTTTCAATTCTATCTGATTATTGCAGGAATTTATTGCATTCTCCTTTGGCTCGTTCTCGTCATTAGACTCCTCCGGCTTTTCTAAATCGTTCAAAACGAATTTGCCACAGTTGTCTTGCCTGTAACACGAATTTGATTGTGCAATTTATTGAAACAAAGAATTCCAATTAATTAAGAATTTCAATTAACACAAAAAGGAGGAAGATAATTTACCGATCATTGCAGGTTTTGCTGTCCCGAGCATTGTCGTCTTCCTCTTCCAACCAGATGGTGCCCTTAGCACGTTTCGTGATTATGAAGCCTTCCAAATTGTTGTAACTTTTATCGTTGGGACAGTCCTCGTGCTCCCATGATCGGCCTTTGGACCGCAGCATATGGCCACTCTCGTGTTTCGCACGCGTACGCAAATTATGCGCCGAAGTCAGACTATTCAAGCTAAGCTCGCGTCGCGTTCCGTTGCACTGGACCATTTCGATCTCGTCATCAACGCTAAAAGACAAGTCAGCTTTGGAACCCTTCTTGCTTTTGTCGGTAATCACGTCGCGATCACCGTTCAAAAACAATTTGCAGTCCTTGCTAAAAATTAAATAAAAACACAATTAAATGGTATTCCCAGGTTTGTTTTCAAATTATTGGTAACATAAAAGTGATCGATCCTTACTGGACATGTTTTGTTTGGTTGAGTTTGAGAAACGCCTGCACACTCGCGCCGGTGTGAATGAGTTTGTCCAGCGAGAGAAAGTTATCATTGTTCTGAACAAATTTCAAATGCTGTTCGCTCTGAAGGTGCTTGTTCAAATCTTTGTAGTCGCTGCGACAGATCTCACAGTAGCCAGAAACCAACTCCGATTTACGAGCTCGTGTAGCTGTGGCACGAGGCCGACGCGTCATCTCTTTTTCCTTAAATAAAAAAAATTCCAATTTGTGATTCACGTTTTTGATACCCCATCATTCTTAACTAAATGAAAAAAAGTTCAAGTTACCTTTTGTTTATTCGTGAGATGAGCGTTTTCTCTGTTTTCCTTCTTAATTTCTTTAACAGGATTCTTCTTAACAAAAGGACAAGAACCAGGTTCTCCGTCGAAATTCAAGCTCGGCCACGAAGGCAACTCCAAGTACACCGGTTTCTTGTCTCTGCGAAATCAACAAAACAAAATTAACATTTTGTTCAAACTCTCAAATCTCTTTTAAATTCCAAACAATTTTCCATCATTTAGAAAAAGGATCGCGGTTTTACCTAGCGTATGGCTCAAACTTGATAAACGGTTTCTTCAAGTGCGTGACTTTCGGACTGGAAAATCGTTTGGCCAAGTCGTTGCTGTTGAACTGCTGCTGCTTGTACTTATTAATTGATTTGTAAATTTTATCGAGCCAAGCGAGTAATTTGTCTGTTGGCCATATGGGAATCGCCCAGTCTCTAGCTTTGCTGAGTGGATCCACTGAACAATGCTGTGGCTGAGTCAGAGCACGCTCCAACATTGCATCCACTCGCGATTTCTATAAAATGAAAATTTTATTTTAATTACATCTCATTATGTTATTTTAAATTTATTAAAATCTTTCAAATCCCATCTTACTTTTCATTCAACTTACGTGTCTTTGGGTAGTCTGGCCCCGGATGTTGGTCGAATTTGAGAGAGGACTTTCATTACCAAGATACGGCGTTGAGGGCGTCAAAACGGGCGTTGGGACTTGGATGCTTGATAGCGAGGGGGGCCCCCCGCTGCCTCCTCCACTGATGCAGTCCCATTTTAATCCGTTCTTACTTTTCTCCGCACTTTTGTCTGTCCTGTCACTCACCACTAGTCTCACTGTTTTGTCAAGGAACACTTCAATTTTCTGCAACCAAACAAAAAAATCAACTTGATAAATAACAGAACAAAAACATTCATTTAAATATACCAATAATATATTAACAAAAATCAATAAACACAAAGGAAAAAAAAACAAAAGTTTTGCCAAACATTCAAAAATATTATTTTGTTACGGTCGGTAAGAACGAGCACTGACGTACCGACGGAGCTTGGATTTTTATTTGAAAAAACGAGCACAACAAGAGATTGTTTATACAACATCGGAATCTCAACTGTTGCAAGAACTCGCTCTCTTTTTCGACATATTTTGTTTGTCTTGCAATTCTCCCGCCCCTCATTTCCATCTTTATTGATCCCTCATTTGACAATCGTTTATTTACGTTGAAAACAAATGCGAACATTTTTCTTATTTCATTTTACTGATTTGGAAAGACGTGATGAGAAAATTGTTATGGTAAACAATGTTTGATTTTGGCTAGCTAAGTCAACAGGCTTTGAGACTGGGAGCTCGAGAGAGTCATGTGCAATCAAGAAGAACCGTGCAAAGTGGACGAATGCGATTTATGGCCGCGCAAGCAAGAATCGCGTTATGTAAATACACAACCGAAAGGAGGTCGCGGCTCGCAAAAAGGTTTGTTACGTGGCTCGCGTTTTAACGCAACGTCCAAACAATTGTAACCTCACATTCCTCGTGTCCGGCTCGACACCCCCGCACCATTTCAACTCGCCCCTGTCCCATATCACTATTTTGCCCATCATTTTCAGATGTCACTTTTTATTACCACCGATCCAACAATCTTACCTATCTTTTCTTAAAAAAAAATCACCTCGCTCAACCTCACAATTCTTATCCGTCCCCCAAAAGTTGTTACAACTTCTGAAAAAAAAAAAAAAAAAATACATCTGAAAACACACCTCTGTTTACAAGATATAAAACGAAAACAGTTAGAAAAAGGTTGTAGAAAAAAAAAAAAAAACAAACGGAACGTGATCCCCTGTCCCCCTCCTGCTAGTTGCCTCTCTGTCACACACTTACACGGCACACGCTCACTTTGCTCCTTCCGTGGCTGCTCCGTTTCTTTTGCTGTCAATAAACGCGTTGGCAAACGCAAATATAAACAAAATGCGAGGGCGCAAACAAACTGAAAGCATCGTCGTCCAGGGGGGATTGAAGGGCGATGTGATGCTGGGAGTTTACTAACCCGTGTTGTTCAGCGCTCCAGATCGAAGCCGAGGCCTGACAAAAGTGAGAAGAACGTGCGGAACGAACGCAACATGTTTGTCATGAGAAAACGAGGCGACCGAGACGCTCGAAACGAGGCACCGAGCTTTACAGCCGAGTGGCTGCTCCCGGGTAACGCGCGTTTGACAATCAGAATCGGCTGGTCGCATGCGCCCAGCGGTGCCCGGGTATCAACACTTCTGAACAAACAATCAGAGCTCGCCGACGAACTTGTAACACAAATTGTTTGTCGTGGTCGAGCACCCACAGGGCGGAGAGAACACTATGCACACACAGGGCCGACGCACTCCCACAGCTCGTTAAACTGTCACGCACAAAATGGCTATTCGCCGTTAAGAGCTTCCCCATTCTGACGGCAGGCGGCGCTCTTGACGCTGGGTGCGCGCGCCACCACTTTCGGTATGTCAACAAAATTGACTTTCAAATGTTTGTGCTATATGTTTGACAAAACTTTTGCCCTCTTTCAATTGTTTTGTGTTTCTGACATTTTGACATTCGTTAAGTTGTTATTGTTATTGTTACTGTTGTATCGTTTTGTTTAATTTTTTTTGACTCGTTCCTTTTTTATTCTCTTTTTCTTGACAGTGTAACACCAAACGAAAGTCGATGAAAACTGAACTTTGAGCTGGAAAGTAGTGGGTTGAATTGTAAATGCTTACGGCTCCAAGTTCTTTGAGTTTGCTTTCTATCTTGACAGAAAGGCCATGATTGTTGATGTCCAAGTAAAAACTCGTCTTTGATAAAGGTTTTGGTCCTTTGCATATGCGAATAGCTGTAAAAGAAACAAAATCACTTTCAATTGTTTGCATTGATTAATAATTGACAGTGATGAACGATCAGAAAACAAAAATATCGCATTCATTTTTATCTTGACAAAAAAGTATTACTTTTTTCACAATCCAGCCAGATAATTACATTGTTGGAATGTAAACAAACAGTACAAAAAACAACAACAATCAACCTATCCGTTGATACATCAATTACGCGAAGAAAAAAAGTAAGGTTATGTCTCGTTTAAATTGCCCGATTGATAGTTGAACAAATTTGGAAAAGAGGATGAGTTTTCAGCACACATGATGTTATTTTTGCAAACTCACTGTCGCGCTGGTTCAGTTGGGCGGGCTTCTTTTCAGGCTTGAGTTTGTGGTCGAGACGATGACTTTGTGACGAAGATACCATTCCTATGACGGGTCGCAGTACAACAAATGACGATTCGAACTCCGACGACGTCGATTCTTCTTTCCCATTCTAACCTTAGTGCCACGAAAAATACATCCTAGACCGTTGCTCATCGGTGGCGGCAACTGCCATCACATCTCGCCGCTGCTTTGCGCGCGATTTCCAACGCGCATCCAACACTGCGCACATCTCACACACTCAACACGTGACACTGACATTTCTCTGCAGCGACATCTATGCATTCTAAAAATCACATTTTTCATCTCAAAAAAAAACTCTTTTCTATTTACACTGTTGATGAACATTTCAAAAAAGATAAACAAATGTTTATTTACATTTTTAAAAAAATGTTTCACCATTTGTTTTGGAATTTATTTGTTTACTTTTTAATATTTACTATTATTTAACCAATTGTTCCTGTTTGGCATTGTTTTTCATATTATTTCATTTAATTTAATTAGTTTTTAATTTTATTTTTTGTCCTAGTTTTTTATTACGAAATTATGAAATATTACAAATTTAAAATGGATTGTTGGTAGCACTGTTTTGAGACCCGTCCGTCTTCTAGGAAGGAGGGAGACCGCCGACGACACGACACACGTACTTATCACGCGCGCATATAACAGTGCAATATACGTCGTGTACGCATACAGAATATGAGGCCTTGATTCTGCGCCTCGACTTACTCGCCGTATCATTGTGCATTGGCGTGAGAACAGGCCACGAGTGGTACGTTTTTTTTGCTCAACCATCGCGCGCTACCAGTGCCGTGTGTTTTTTTTTTTTCAAGGGAAAAGAAAAAAAAGAGGCGCGCGCGCGGCCGCAGCACACACTTGTAATAATTAATCATTTTCGTACGGCTCGTGCCATGACCGAAGCCCAAATCAAAATGCATTACACGCCGCCAACCTCCGACACAATACAAACAAAACCGTTCCCCATTCGTGGTAAGTTTTCATTTTTCTTTCAATCTTATATTGTCAATTTTTTTCCTCCACTTGTTTATTGTTCATCAACAATATAAAAACATGTTTTTTTGTTATCATTTTTAATTTGTTTCCCAATATATATACAGTCCTAATTTTATATCAAAGGTTTTCTTATTAAGGTAAACTATAGCTGACAAAAAAATCGTTTCAGGTAATTGAATTATTTGTCTGGTGAATACAAGGTTCTATTTATAATGATTTGTTTGGTATATTTCTAAAGAGTTGGATTTAAAGTTGGGAAAAAAAAAAGAAATCAAGATTGTGTTTTGCAGGACATGAAAAAGTTGACAACGACGAGAGGTGTAGACACGCGACGATCAATTAGTCAGATCTATAATTCATTAGGAACACTGTTGCAACACGGCAAAGTAATAATATGCGGGGAGATACAAATTGTGGCGAGACAACATCCGACAAAGACGATGCCGAGGCGAGAAATGAGAAAGAGCTTGGCAAATGCGCCGCTGCTTATTTGACAGGCGTTCAAAAAAGTGCATATGTCAATGCGTACAAATGAAATTTGCGCTAAATTATTTCCAGAGCTAGCCAACGCAAGCTGGATCCAAGCCAATTAACAGTTCGATAGCGAACAGATCTGCCGATCAATACAACAGTTGACACAATTTGGTTAATCGATTCACTTTCAACTGCTTTCACCACCGATGCTGACTCAAAACCACGACGTCTAAACACTTTTTATTATCATGAATAAAACCCCGTTTCTATATTCAATCTTTTTTTATGTCCCAAGTTGCAAGTCAAGTTGGAACGATTCAAAATGAAAAAGTTGGATTTTTAATTTTGATTCTGCATCTTGAATTTTAAAGAGAAATTTTAGATAACGTGTAAATAATGATTACCTTGGATGATTTTTAGGTGAACGTGCAAATTTTGTTAACAAGCCACATGTGATATCTATGGTGGGTCTGCCAGCTCGGGGCAAGACTTACATCTCGAAGAAGCTGTGCCGCTACCTCAACTGGATAGGGATAAACACCAAGGTGTTTAACCTGGGAGAGTACAGGAGACACGCGACCACCGCCTACCAGTGTCACGAGTTCTTTCGTCCGGACAACATCAAAGCCATGGCGATTCGCACCCAGTGTGCGATCGACGCCCTCAACGATGTCTGCCAGTGGCTGGAGTCCGGCGACGGCGAGGTGGCCGTCTTCGACGCCACCAACTCGACCGTCGAGAGACGCCAGATGATTCGCGACATTGTGGTCAAAAAGATGGGATTCAAATTGTTCTTTGTCGAGTCGGTTTGCAACGATCCTGAGATCGTCGAGCAGAATATCATGGAGGTCTCTCATTGATTTAATATCTCATTGATATAATTTTTTAAGAAATGTCACAATCTTTTACGACATCCTCAGAGATTCAGAATTATCAGGATGAAAATTCGTGTTTAAGCAGAATTGTAAATTGTAAGCAATGTTAAGAGTAGACCAGCTTGGTAGTTTTAAACAGTATTCAAATGAAGACGTGAATAATAACAGTGGATTATTTGCTTATCAAGGCATTCGATACTTTCATGTTATCAGTTATGACTGCTGCTATCAGACCAACGGTCATATAACATACGAAGAGCAGTTGGCGCATTTTTTTAACGGCATATATCTCAATAGCGATCGTTTCATTTTATTTTTCTTTTTCCTTTTTTTCTTCTTCAAATAGAATTAAACGTTACGTAAAACGCAAGACATGAGAAACCGTCAAAGTTTTAGTAGCATTGAGCCGAGCTCTGACGCTCAAGACTGATGATAATCAAATAATGCACACAATGCTCGCGTTGATTAAAACTGTTTGATTTCAGGTAAAAGTAAGCAGTCCGGATTATGCAAATATGAACAAAGAAGAAGTGCTGGCTGATTTTATGCTGCGCATCGAGCATTACCAGGAAAAGTACCAGCCGCTGGACGAGAATTACGAGAGCGACCTCTCGTTTATGAAAATTTACAACACGGGTGAAAAGGTGTTGGTGCATAAACACGAGGGCCACATTCAGAGCAGAATAGTTTATTATTTGATGAATATTCATATCGTGCCGCGAACCATCTACCTTACCAGGCACGGCGAGAGTTTGATGAATCTGCAAGGTAGGATCGGAGGTGATTCCGATCTTAGCGACAGGGGACAGCAATATGCGAACGCGCTCGGAGATTACATCTCGTCGCAGGATATTCAGGGCCTCAGGGTTTGGACCAGCTGGTTAAAACGGACAATACAAACTGCCAGCCACGTGAATGCGCCCCAAGAACGATGGAAAGCGCTCAATGAAATAGACGCTGTACGTTTATTAATTCTGTACATCCAACTTGTTTTGTATTTTAATCTGTTATTCTGGAATCATCTTGTAAATGCGGATTATGCAATTCCATTTTGTTAATAACAAACTTTTACTTGCAGGGTATTTGTGAGGAGATGACTTACGAGGAGATAGAAGAAAAATATCCTATGGACTTTGTCGCGCGAGATCAGAATAAATTTTCATACAGATACCCTCGAGGCGAAAGTTACGAAGATCTGGTTGCGAGACTGGAGCCGGTGATAATGGAATTGGAAAGACAGGGCAACGTCCTGGTTGTCAGTCACCAAGCTGTTTTGCGTTGCTTACTAGCGTATTTCCTGGATAAGAATGCGGGTAAATCTTTGGTAGAATAATATTACATGTGATCAACCGGTTATGTGATCAATGTTAAAACCGGTTTGTATACAATGGTGGTAAAATGGTTGTGACCGATTGTTTTAGATGAATTGCCGTATCTGCAAGTACCATTGCACACAATTATGAAGCTGACACCTGTCGCGTATGGATGCAAGGTGGAGAACATTCGTCTGCCGATCGACGCGGTGGACACGCACCGCCCCAAACCAAAGGTAGATACAATTATCACATAATTGTATGGCCTTTATGCTGGATCAGGTTGCTTTTTTCAAAATACATTTCGCACTAGACTCGCAAGAGCACGTTCTATCCAAGAAATCAACAAGATAACTTCATCCATATCTTTTGCTCTGAAGTCGAAGCATAAAAAAATCCAAGATCTGAGTGCATTCCCTCACGCTTCCGGATAGAACGTGTCGTATTCATACTTGAATATCTCTTTTTCTTATAGTACCAACACCACTCTGACGTAATTTTCGCTTGTTTGAATTTTATGTTGTTGATAATCTCAGTGTATCAATTTTGGTCGTAGTAACTTTCAACCGTCGTGATTCCTTTTTACTATTATTTACTCACACGCCCAAGTAAACATTTATGCGTGGATCCATGTGACAACATTTATGAAACATTTGTTTAACGCAAATGTGATGTATATGACGTACATCATAAGTGTTTACTTGGGTGGCTAGCACTTGCATGAGTAAAAATAATTTTCCTAATGATTTACCTCTGTTCATATACACACATTTTTAGTGCAATGATTTATGTTGCTCTTCAGAACTAGCTGAAAAAACGCTCAAACTCGGAGAAACACTTGGATTAGACATTGAATTATGAAATCACTTGAACGAATTCTCACAGATTGTGTAGCTTGGGTCGTTTTTATGATTGAACTGTGACCTAAACCTTGACTGATACAATCAAAGACTGAAACGACAGATATCCAGAGACGGAAGCGAACAATTTTGTTATACATGTTTGCTGTTTTGACCAAAGTTTAAACAAGATAAAAACGATTCAACAACAACCATGAAACTTTTTACACTCGCAAAACACTGTTGCATTACTATTAATTACAAACTATAATATAATCTAGAATTATTAAATCTTCTGAATTTGTTTACATGTCTGAGTACAATGAAACAGTTTTGCAGCCGCTTATGAAAGGTGATTTTGTAAAACTGTCTGTGCTATATCGAATTGTCGATAATCTTTTCCGAGTATGTACCTGAACGAACGCACGACATCAAAAATCAAGTCTATATATTTTTGACAGAATTATCATAATCCTTTATATTAATTCCAAGGGCTTTTTTTAACAACAATCATCGTTTAATCACTCTGACATCGGAATTTTAAAATCAATCCATCATTTATTATTTTCATCTTGATTATATT
Organism: Trissolcus japonicus; assembly: GCA_030522925.1. Lineage (NCBI taxonomy): Eukaryota > Metazoa > Arthropoda > Insecta > Hymenoptera > Scelionidae > Trissolcus > Trissolcus japonicus. Next base: position 4,306 of record JAPYZS010001018.1, on the reverse strand, counting down.
CTGAAAGATTGTTTACAATTTGCAAATTGTCTGGTTCCGAGTGATTACACGTAAGTGTTTTGTAATTAATATGCACGTTTCAAAGTTGTTCTAAGACGATGGAGTACGTGTGATAAAATACAATGCATAATCTCGACGGATTTGCATAAACGGTATGCTTTTGCACGTTTATGAATTGTATTTGCCACGTATTCGTGGTTAACGCGCGTTATGTCCGCTAAACGTGTTTTTTGTGCAAATAAAGTATACGTGAAGAATCTCATCTCTGAAATGATTTCTCGTTTGACCAAGTTTTTTTCACACTTTTTGTCTTTTTTTTCTCTTCTCTTTTTTTTTCTCTCTCGCTCCTCCCTCTTTTGCGTTAGTTCTTTCATATGTATAGATTCAATATTATCTCCTTTATCCTAATGAATTGTTCTAATTTGGTATTAATTTTGTAGTAATTTTAGTAATTTTGTTCCCAATTCGAATTCAGTTATGAATATAATCTTGCAAAATGCTTGTACAATTTTGTCCCGAGTGGAAAAAAGAACCAAAAATTAGTTTTGTATGAATCGATCCCATTGTGATGAAAGTTTTAACAATTGTATTGAAATTGAAGTAACCCAATTGCTTTTACACTAATTTTTTAATCATCTTAGCCTTAACCGATTGTGTCCCCGACTCATTGTTGAATCATCAAGATCAACATTTTTCGTTCAAGAAAAGCAATCCTTGCAACGCATATAATCAGTCTTATGCAATTTTATGATTTTCCTTCTTATCGAATTTTTGAAACTGAATCGAAAATGAATCATTCGTGTTGAACGTATCAGAACGTTTGTTCAGCATGAATGATTCATCTCGAAAAACTTTCGACTGAACAGAGTGTAATTAACAAACAAAATTTATTTTATAAAAATTCCAAATTTAAGAATTATATACAAAAGATATCATATTTTTTTATAAAATAACTAACTGAGGAGCAACGTAAGCAAGAGTTTGGAACAATTTTCAGATCCCAGGATATCTCGAGGAGCGCTTCCGAAGAAAAAAAGGAGAAAACCTTCATACGTGATAACAATGGTATTTCAGCCTGCTACTAATTCTTACTTTACGAAATCCAAACTATGCAAAGAATAGAAAAAGAAGAAGAAAGATTTAATGATGAAAAATAAAAGTTAATTTAAGGGTCAGCATTTTGTTGGCAGCTGGCTGCCGCATCATGAAACAGAAATGGTGCTTAGCAAAAATTCCATCACTTCTGTGCTGATAATAATTCTAATGATCAAATCATTTGGAATCAGTCTAGATCCAATTTTTGCGTCGTTCTAAACGTGAAAACAACCATTGCTTTCTCACGGAAAATTGTGATTTTTGTATCGGATTATGATTGTAAGTTTTGAAACAAACAAACAAAAATAATAATTTTAAACAAATGAAAAGACAATCTCCTCTTGAGGTAACCGTGCAAATAATAATATATAATGTTAATTATTATATATCAATGATACAAAGCACAACGTTCAAGTTGAATCCATTCGAAAATGATCAATACAAAAACAATTGAGAAATTTGGAGACTGATCTATCCAGTGGAAAGTATAATTATTATTATTATTATTATTATTATTATTATTATTATTATTATTATGAGATCCCAATCGTTATTATTTTTTTCGTCAGTGGTTCTTTGTTACTTGCTTTCACTCAACAAACTATTTTCATGAAGAAAATAAGTTTATGATTAAGATTTGTACGGAAGTATATGTGGATTTACAATTGTTGAATAGAATAAAAAAATTGATTTATAGCTTGGTTGTTTGTTATTCATATTTACATTATTTACATTTTTTATTGATAAAACAAAAAAAAAAAAACTGTCAACTTATAAGTCCATTCCACCATTCTCTTTCGAATCCGAATCCATCTCAATTTTTTTCGACTTCTTTACAGTAGGTTCTGAAAAATAAACATCATCTTGTTAGATAATCGATCATACTTAAATTATAATAATTGTTCATTCACTAAATTCGAATGGAATGTTACCTTCGTGGAAATGTTTAGCTGTTCTCTTTCTGATTTCGTCTATATCTTCTTCGGTTTGAGCCCATTCGAGAACCAAACGACGACCGTAAAGGTGAGTGCTTTGACACAGCGCTTTAAATGCCACCTAAAAAAATACAACGTAAATTTCATCAGTTTATAAATTATTTTATTATTAATAATTTTCTAGTTTTTTATTGTAACTTTTGATGTTGTACCTTGGCATCCTTCTTGGTATAATATTCAACGAAACCAAAACCTCTATGTTTGCCGGTACCAGCCATTTTTTTAGGTAATCGTACACCTTTCAACTGCCCATAAGTCCTAAAAGATGATTAATTATAAGTTACAATGTTTAAGTTATAACATCTAAAAATATATTATATAAACACTTACTTGAAAATTTCTTCGACTTCGTTGACTTTTGCCTGGAAAGGAATATTTCGAACAAGGATTCTCGTTCCAGTTTGAGGAGTAACTTTTGTAGACTTTCTTGACGTCTTGATATCAGTTCTGAAATTGAAATTTAACATCATTAAAATTGTTTAAATTAATCATTGGAAGAAAAAAACATATAACAATCAACGTACTGTAACGTTCTTTCAGATCGTTTCAATTCTAAAGTTTTGCCATCAAGTGTCGTTAATTGCAGTTCCTTTAACGCTTTGTCCGCATCCATCTTCAGTTTATATCTTATGAATCCGTAGCCCATGGACAATTTATGTCCCGGATTCTGAGGATCTTTTTTCGTCGCGATATTCACGTAATGTAATTTTCCAACTTTACCAAAATGCTATTTAGATATTAAAAAGATTATTAATTATATCAATAAATTAAATTAAATTAAATTAAACTATTAAATTATTAATTATTATTAAATAATATTAAATTAAATTATATCATTCGTTTTTTACCTTTCTCAATTGTTCTTCTGTGGTTGAAAAGTTGAGGTTTTTCACAAACAGTGTTGTATCAGGTTCAGGTTCATCATCGTCCTCATCATCTTCTATTTCCTTTTCTTCATCTTTATTTTCCACTTTTTCTTTGACTCCTGTCTTTTCACTTGCAACAGCTCGTTTTTCTGGAGGACCTGTAAAAGCGTCTTCAGGTGCCCACTCCAAATACAGTGGCAAATATTTAAACCTCGTGTAGGCCAGTTTTTTCAAAGCTTTTTGAGCTTCGGATGGTTCAACAAATTCGATCAAAGCTGCAACAAACAATTAACAAATTATATTTAGCAGTGCATTAGAATAAAAAAATGAGATACAATTGATACGATACCTGTAATTCCCGAAGGGGGCATAACAACTCGTGCCAGAACTCCGAATTTTGCAAATAAATCGCGAATTTCCTCAACCTTGGTTTCGTTCGGTAAATTTTTAGCAATTATCACGGTCTTGGAACGTTTTACTGACGGCTGTTGAACATGTGAGAAAATTAACTTTTGTTTTTATAGTTTCCAAGAATTTAAGTATACAAAATAATAAAATAAATATAATAAAATTAAAAAAAGTATATAAAAAGAATAAGAATATAAATTTAAGAGTTTCACATTTACCTGGTTGAAAGCATTTAAACAAACACCATTATCTTCCAAAAATTTACGCGTCTTTTCAACGAGTTGTGTTTCACCCAAAGCTAATCTTACAGCGACACTTGGACCTTTCGAGGTATCTTTCAAAACCTAAAATGAAATAAACAATGCAACATTGAAACAAATTTTTCAAATAGCTTTACACTGACCAAAATATTTGTACACAGTACAAATAATTTGTAACAGTACCTCTTCTTTTTCTATGTTGTATGCAGAACTAATTGCATCAACAACTGCGTTTTGGCCTAAGAAAAGTGTGTTCCAGTTGTGGGATGAACCTGCAGTGGCTTTTTGCATCAACGCCTTTTTTTCTTTGTGACTCAAACCGTCTGTAATAATATGATAAATAAACAATAAAAGGAGACAGATTTAAGAAAAATTTAATTTGAAAAAGTACAAGAAGTTTAAGTTACCTTGTTGCAATAAATCTGCAGGACTGACTTTAGTTTTACCAGGAAGCAGATGCAACAATCGTCCTTGAAAACTTGTCCCATCCAAAGCACTGTGAGCTGCCACGGCATGCTCTGGCATCAAAAACGTGACCGTTCCAAATCCTTTTATTTTTCTTGTGTCTTTATCAACTGGTACATTGATCTCAGCCACAGGACCTACGAATTGAAAGATCTCAATTTAAGAATCACAAAGGTGTATATATATATATATATATATATATATATATATATATATA
>JAPYZS010001017.1:0-22261 GCA_030522925.1 Trissolcus japonicus | reverse complement strand
GAAAACATTTTGTTTTTCTTTAAAATTCCCTCGATATAGCATCCAATAGGGCGACTTTCGAGCGTAAGTCCCCTTTTAGAATCCGTGGGTTCAATTGACGAAATGGTATTCGCAAGATGACGAAGAGATACTGCTCGGTGAAAATTATTCAAATTCCTCAGCTTAATCCAAAACATAGACTGATATCATTAACCCATTTCACATCAACTTTTTTTTGTCCACACATTAATAATGTCTATTTACATAGAAATTTAAAAGAGAACTTACAGGCAGGACGTAATATAAAATAAAAAAGATTTCGAGGCGCAAAAAGGAATTTGAAATGACAAAAATTTTGTCTGGAGAGGGATTTTCATTGCTTAGACAAATCTTTTTGAACTTGAAAGGGCAGTTAGAAGAGATTGAGCAAGAACTGAGAAAGGAATATTCCGAGTGAACTTTGATCGAGAGTCGCGAATGGGCAATACGGCGCTTGCAGGATGCCCGGCGCAATGCTATTCTTGGCACGGTAAATAAAAAAATTAAAAGTCACTCACGACTATCCAGTTAAGCTTTCAGATACGTCACGACGAAACTCGTCAATTATTCAGGCGCTCTCTTTTGTCGACCATTTCACACTAAATCATTTCTACCGACATTTTTTGTTCGAACTAGACATTACATTTGTTTAATAATATCTAAAAAAAAAACCCAAATTGAATTCAAATGGATCCAGTGGTAAAGATGAATGTTGGTCGTTCAAGTTTTGATATAAACTTGAATGCTTTGAACAATTTTTAAATACAGATTTATAGTGAACCAAAAATGGAGAGATTTACTTGAATGATCTGTCAAATTATTTTTAATTGTCGGTTTTTACCTGTTTTGACAGCATTTCATTGATTACATAAAAATCTCAAATCAAGCATAAAAACTAGGACCATTAACGAGTGTGAATCGTCCAAAAAAGTTCATTTAGGGTGATGCGCTGTAAAGCAGCTTATAAATGCAAACACATGTTTCGATGGAAGGACGTTTTATAATTAACTTGCATTTATCAAACTTTAAACACGTGCGATCGTCACATTGAAATAACTTATACCATTCGTTTATTCCGCCTGCCAATATTGTAATCAGTGTATACAAATTTGCAGATAATGAAATACGATTAAAGAAATTTAAAACGTTTGTTCTTTAATACTGATATCAGTCGAAAAGTTTATTTTTGATATTATAATATTTAAGTCCAACAAAAATACAATTTAGCAGCTTGTGTCGTCATTCAACTCAATATAATATTTATTTTTAGAATAATTATTTGGTGATGGACAAATACCTTGAGTTGGTGCATTTGTTGTTCATGGTACTCAGCGAGCTGGCGTTCCTGTGCCTGGTACTGCTGCCGGAGAATCTGCTGCTGGAGCTGATGCTGCTGCTGTAGCTGGAACCAAACCCAGACACCTCAAGGGTAATGCAAGGTACCCAAAAATTGAGCATTGCGTTTTCAATTCTTATCCCCACGAAATTCGTATCAATAATCTCTTCTAAAATTAATGCAAATTTAATTTTATATACTCCCTTTACTTTATTTATAAGTATAATGAAATATAATAATATAATAATTGCAAAATTATAAGGAAACAATATAATTTTTTTTAATATGAAATTTGATATCCAATAATTGGTAATGAAATATTTTTACTTCAAAGAGAACATCATTTTTACTGTTGCTGTTAAAAATGACTGTTTGTAAAATGTGCTTTTTTAGACTTAATTTGTAATGTAACGTCACGTTTGTCTCTGAGCGGGCATCATCTTGTGCACTCGTTCCGGACGTGGCCAATTGGCAATATGTATCACTGCGACGACCCACGCGCTTCCTTCACAGAATGCAAGTATGTATACGCTCGTGACAAACGAATATCGCGCAAGGAATTGCACTTACAACAACATTGTTATCGCATCACGTACAACATTCTTCTTTCATCTCAACTTTTGTTTCTTAGAGTTGAATTCTTTTTTTAATTTCAAAATTCTATTTTCGTTACCTCTCAAACATTTATTTTTAAATCTTACAATTTTTTGCAATTATTTTTATCCATTGTCTTTCTGTTAGAAAAAAAAGTCAACAAATATTTTTATGAATAAATTTAAATCGTAAAATGAAAAAAAATTAAACAGAAAATGAAATACATGAAAATAGTTTTTATTTGTTACAAAATGTTTTAGACAAAAAATTGGATGGAACGATTTGTCTTCGATATGATATAATCGATTAGAAAATGATCGATAAAGCCACAAATAAACGACTAACGTCTCTCGCTTCGACCGTGTTTGTTCGTGACCTTAGTTGGAAAAACGTCACGGCGTAAGTTCCAGTCAATCACGTATTGATAAACTGTCGATTAGAATAATCGGTCTAACCAGTTTGACATCCGACATTTTCTTTCATTAAATTTTGTACAATTTTTTTTCTTTAACTATCGAAGCCGCCAATTTAGATTTTAGTGTAACTATTTGTCAAAACAAAGATAACCGACTCAGAACCAACTGAAGCGGAAACCCTGATCGATGATAAGTTTTCAAGGACACTGAGGATGGACTGGCATCAACAGTACTTCAAAGCTGTGATCATTTTGACGCTCATCATTGGCACTGCGATTATTTTTTTCAAAAGAAGAAAGTGTCTTTGGTCTCTCAACGACGGAAAATTCGCTAAAGATTACGAAGAAAGGGAATTGAAATCCAAAGAGAGGTAGGTGACAATAAAAAAAAAAAAAAATAAAAAAAAAGAATTCATTTGATTATTTTGGGTTTCTTCAATTTTAGAGTATTGGATTTGTTAATGCGGATCAAGTGTTAACTATTTTTGTTCTACGATGGTGGGCTTTAAATAAAAGTCAATTAGAATGATTATTAATAAATTGAGTATTTGGGTAACAATAATGTCATTTTTAACCGAAAAATAGCTTGGCGCGTTATTCGGTAGATTTAAAAATAGCCTTTACACAATCTTGGCTATTATATACGATGTCGATATCATACATATTCTGGCAATTGTTGTGAATCATTTTTTAAATGCTCTTATTTCGGTTTCGTTTTGTTTCTATGTATAAGAAAAATCTTCCATTACAGTTTTAAAGGATTGCAATGATTCCAAGCAAACATTTTATATATGCAGATATACATGCAGCCTTATATGCGGCACATATGCGCATATATGTTTCTCTTTGCCTGGGATTTTATCATCATTTGCAATTCGTTACTACAGATCAGATGAGTCTTAAATTAAATGAGGCCTTAATTGTGTATTATTTAAATTTTTGGATAAAACTTGTATTACGAGTGATTAATCGAGTTTGATTGAATGGTACAGCAAGAGTCGGACCAAATCTTACGATCACGAGATATGTCCAATCTGTCTGAACAATCTTGGGAGTAGCGTAATAAGAACACCGTGCGGCCATTTGGTGTGCGTCATTTGCCTGGACCAGTATTGCGAGGTCTGCAACATTTCCACACCGCCACCCTGTCCATTATGCCGAGCGCCAATTCATTCAGTCTCTCTTGTTGATAAACAAGTAATACAAAAAATCAAATCATTTTTTTTTAAATCAATTTGACTATTTTTGTTTAATTATTTATTATTTATAAAATAAAACTGATATTTAATAATGAAAAAAATGTTGAAGAATTACGCAAATAAAGATCAAACGGAATTGCGTTCTTTCAATTAAGCGATGAGTGACAACGTACGATAAAGTTGTCGTAATGAAAAACATAATTCGTGACCTTGAACTTTAGATAACATCGATGGGTACAGAGCAGAGCGCTAATTCGAAATCCGACTCGAGCATCCTGTTGTGGATCCATGAATACAATCTTTATCGTGGACTTATTGCCGCTGAGAGAAAATCACGCGAACGATACGCGAGCACAAAACGCACAGTTGCGCTCGTTATGCTAATTATCCCATTATCGGCTCTCGTATTTCAAGTCATTTATTCCAGATATCAGGTTTGTGTATGCTTTTAGACCTTTTCTTTTTTCTTCGTACTTTTTTTTTTTCGCACTTTTTCATTCGCAGTAATCCTGCTAATGTTTCAGCTTTCATTTTTTTCTTCAAAAATCTTTTTAACATTTTCACTAATTAAATATTTATTCAAGTTAAAAATTATAATTTCATTGAATTTAAAATTTGTGTTTGATTATTTTAATTAAAAATGATTCAATATTGAGTTTATAAAAGTTATAATGAAATGTTAAAAATTTAAATTTAAATTCAAGTATCTCATTTTGATTTAGAATTTGTTGAATTGGATAACTTTTGTCATTGTTAGTAAAACAAAATGGGAACAGAATTTTAACGAGGTATCGATTTGTCAGTTATACGAAATAGGAGTTCGAGTGTCATATTCTATACACGAACACGTATTTAAAATTTTCATACTAAGGATATCTGTTCGCGTGTGGCATAAAATTAACCGAACGATTTTCTATAAATAAACGTTTCGTCAGGCACTTTCATGGATCGATTGGATAACCTTTGGCTCCGTAGCTGTCGTCACGTGCATGCCATGCGTTCGCATCAAAGTTGGCCACCTTTCGCGAATTAACAGCAACTCTGTCTAACATCCTGATCTCATTTTCATTGAACAAACATTATTCCATTATTCCAATACAAAATTCATCACTTTCATCATTCATCAATCATTCAGCAAATATTCAATCCAGAGATTAATCAATTATTTTTTCATAAATAAACTTAATCAAAAATAATTTCAAGCATTGATAAAAATCTAAACATTTTAGTTTGAAGGTGACAAAGTCGTGTTTTTTTTTTCAGTCTCTGTCTATCAAGTTACGAATTTAATTACGTTGTAAAAAATGAATGTCTCTAATCAGCGAGATAAAGATCCGTCGCAGACTATATTTAACATTATCGTTTTTGCACGCTAAAGAAATTAGCTAACTAGAAATTCTTTTTGTCATCCGAATCTAATTAAAAATTACCTCTTTTTTTTGTCTTTAAAATAATTTGGTTTTCAAATATGAGACATTTTAAATTAAAACTGAAAAAATAAAATTGAATTACATTCCAATTCGCATTATCAGGGAGTAAAAATAATCGCTGTTTCAGAGCAACGCAATAGAAATGTGGCGGCGACATCGCGATAGCGCGATATGATGCGATAGGCACTCTTCTGTTTGCGCGATGCGTGACCACTTGAAGAGATGGTGAGCGAAAAAAAAAGAAAAGAAAAACAAAATAGGTGACCCGGTCGCAATCGTCGTCAATGCATGTCGGCTTAGCTAATTCTCTTCGATTTTCACGCTCGCAAACAGTTGCACCGGTCAAATATGCTTACTTTCAACGTCAACTTAATATTTCATTACCAATAAATCTATCAACACATCAGTTCGTTCTGCCAACAAATAATAAATTTCCCTTATTCATTTTTTAATGATTTTCATAACGTAAAGTTTATATCCAATTCAATTAAAAATCTTGAGTCTCTTTGTAACTCCGATTGCACTAGTCAACGAAAAATATTTTTATTGTCTACAAAAACCATGAAGTAAATTGGTAGTTTACTTCAAAAAGATTGTTTCTTTGATAAGAAATTGAGTATTTTTTTATTATTATTTTATAAATAGAACAAATTGGTTACATACATTTATAACACGCTTTGTAAATGTCATACTTTTAAAATAACACACGTCAAAATATCACACGTGTCAATATACCTCATGTCAATATATCACATATTATATTAGACATAATATTATGTAGGGTCAGGCAGGGGGAAAATTGATCAACGAGATAAAAATAATCAATTTGATTTATTTCATAAAAAAGCAACAATAAACAAGTTTTTATTGGTTCAATATATAAATAAACATCCCAAGACGTTATTGCGCGCATGTTAGGTAAAATCGAAAATATCTACAAATAACTGTTTAATTATAAAGACTGATCACGTTTACCCGATTTTGATCATTTTTACCCCGTCTGACCCTAAGTTAACATTGAAAATAATTTTATTGATTTGGGGGGGGGGGGGGTGGTAAGCATCCCCAACCCCCGCAAAATAACAAATAAAACAGAATCAGGTTTACATGACGATCTATATTGTCGAGTTATTATTTGAATTGAAATTTAATTAATCATAATTTATAACCGTTAAATTTTGCATTCGTTTTATAATGCGACTTTCATAAATAACAAAATAATTCAACATGATGCATATTTTATCCTACAATTATACAATTATACACAATATGACATGTGCCTTGTACGATTAGTGATGTAATACTGATAAGATATTTCGATCAAATCTTAAATCAAGCAATGGTCAATATTTACTTTTCACATGCATCGTTTTTCGAATTCTTGAGACACTTGGCAATTAATGTGTGAAATTTTAACGCTATGATATTGTTAATTGAAGAGTCGGATGCAATAACCGGACTTGCGCTCGGAAGTTATGTTTTCAAAATGAAAATTTTTCTCGATACATTTTTATTTTGAAAACAAGCCCTCCGAGCGCAAGTCCGGTTATTGCATCCGACTCTTCAATTGTGATATATTGATGCTGTGATTATAAAATGTCTTATATTGGCGCTGTGATATTTTGACCTATGTGATATTTTTTCACGTGATATTTTAACGCGAGATATTTTGACGTGTGTTATAGACGTCGGCCACTAATAAATTGAGTAATGCAATGAAATAAAAAAAATTAGAACAATTTTTTTTAACTTCAATCAGTCTATAAGTTTTTATAAAACAGTAATCGTTTCATTGAAGGAAAATGTTTCTAAAGTTTATAAAGTTAAAAATTTGTTAGAAAAAAAAAAAAAAAATTATTATTTCCATTTGATTACTGCGGTTTATGACATCAAGTTAAACATTTTATATAGTTTATCCAAATGCGACGTTTTTGAAGATAAAAAATCATGTTTATCATTCAAATTGAATAATTATTTTTTGTTTTGAATATTTTTTAACATAGTAAAATTTAAATAGTTTTGTTCTATTTATAAAAAGTTAAACTTTTTGACAAGTAACATTTCTATCCATCACATTTATAGCTAAGAAACACGGAAAAATGTTAGTAAGTTTGGAACAGTGCATCGACTAGTGTTTTGTATGTACTTTAAATGATACAAAGTTGTTATAAATAAAAATGATTTTGCAATCAGATAATTGATACTTGTCGTTTCAGAGGGACTAGATTTGACATTACCTCAAGGATTTTCTGTTGAACATGCAGCGTCGTGGGATCTGCGGCTGTGACATGGTAGGCGCCAGACGTTAGGGTGGCTGTGGCACCCCCGATCGTCAAATCCCTTGGCCTCGACATTGGAGAGCCTGGCGTGTCTCTGGCCATTTCTGCACGAAAATACGATCATTAAGCATAGATTGTTTTACTATCCTATTTAATCTTGATAAGTAATTTTTTTTTCTTTTCTACTTATCTGTCAGAATATAATTCTTATAGAACGAGTTTAGAAAAGATCAAGTCTTAATAAAAATATTTGTTTTGAAATAAAAGAAAGAGCTTTATTGAAAGTCGTGCATTTTAGTTAAACTCTAGGAATAGAATTGATGTCTGTTCATTCGAAAATTGTTTGTTTTCAACATTCTTATTAACGCAACTTAAAAATCTCGGTAAAAGTTGATGCATTATTGATTTTTTTCAGTGACGACACGTTTGCTGGTTTTTTTTTTATATTTTTTTTGGTTCCACATAGTTTGGAAAATAATAAGATGCTGTGCAGAGGAAAAACATTTTGGAGGGGTTTGTCAATAATGTTGGCGCAGTTGATTGTGTCACGGTAAAGAAGTATAAAACAATAAAATAAAAATTGAAGTTAAAATTGAATTTAAAATATAGTACACGCAAATGTGAATCAATATATTAGTCAACTTTTGTGGCAGAGAAATCAGTTGAAATATTTATTTTTAAGTCGAGTGTTATTTGCAATCTTTATTTTTTATAAAAACCAGTAATTACACATCTTGGCGCGGGGTCAATCGATCGCAAATTCAATATCATTGTGACTTTCTTATAGTAGGATTTTGCTTAATTAAATTTCTCTTGGTGTATGCGTCGTTATAATTGATTTCATTTACTTATCGACAAGTAGCGAAGCTTTCCTTTCCTTTTTTTCCATTAATACGTTTTTCAAAAGATTAAACGAAAATTAGCAATTTTAATATTGAATTATATATTTAATTTAAGTACACAGTCACGACAGGATCATAAATTTTAACACCCATTTAATTTGCAAACACTCGCTGCATCTTCTAATCAGAATTGAGCTCTGCCACTCAAAGGTAAATATTCAAACAGGGGTAAGTAGGGTAATTGTGACAGTGGGGCATTGTGTGATAGACTAATTATTTAAATGATAAAGTAGAATAAACATCTACAATCCGCAGGATATTGTTGGGTAGAGTATTATTGATCGTTGCAAAAAAGTCGAGTGTTTTATAATAAAAAAAAAAAAAAAAAAAAAAAAAAGTTTTGTCAATAATAATTTGCACCTTGCTTCAAAACTTGAATTACACAAGTTTCTCTCGTCAAATTCCTAGTCTTTTATTTCTTGAATCTTAAACGATTTTTACCTACAAAACGTTAGTACGATTTGTTAAGGTCTCTAGTTGTATCATCGATATCGTTAAATCAATTTAGTTGTAAATTGAGTGAATAAAGTCGACGTCACAATTATCCCATATGATTCGCATCGTGTGGGGTAATTGTGATAGTAGCCGGAAGAGCAATTGCGACGCCATTGAAAAACATCGTAAGTACTCAAACAACCCTTGTTTTTTTGATTATTCAATGACTTTTCATTTTCGTTTAATTTTAATCAATGTTAAAAGAAATAAAGTGATAAAATTGTGTTCAAACATTCGAATGACATCTTGAAGTTATGTTTAGAGAAATTTGGTTTAAATTCAAATTTATACATATTTCTAATGCTTATTCAATTACAATTAAGTAACCAAAGAAAACTCATTTTAGTTTTTTAAAAACTATTTTTGTTCTAATTTTTATTGCCAATAGACACGAAAATACAATTACCTCATACCCTGTTACACATTACCCCTCTGTATGGAGTAATGTGTGATAGGTAGTTGGTAATGACAAATTGGTCCCCTGATAAATAATAACAAAAAATTGCTTTTTTAACTATCACATAATGAAGTTGAGACTTTGTTTTAAGACTTTTGTTTAAAATTGTCACAATTACCCCACTTACAACTAAATCAGCCATGCATAATTTTTATATCATCTTTAGTTAATAAGCAAATCATTAACCCTTTTAATCCAGAATTATTTTTGTTAAAGAGACAATTTTTTTGCATCATCTCTTATCAATGATTCAAACGCGCGTTGCTTTAAAACAACGGTAGGAACAAAAAGGTTAATATATATGCAGAAAAGTCGAAAAGAGACCTGAAATTATGCTTTGTTTCACGTTTTGTTTACATTGACATGTATACATTTTGTAGTAGTATACATTTTGTAAAGTTGAATTTTTTGAAATTGAAATCAAATAAACATTCGTGTACCTAGAACTTTTTGAAGTTAAACCATTACCAACAATTTTTTGAAGATATTCTTGAATAACTTTTGATACTGCATATGTTTTCATGATTTCAACATAAAAAAATATACTACTTCACATACTCGAAATTTAAGAAGAAACCACACTGAGGCGTGAAAAAATCTTATAATTATTATAAAACGCAGTAAAACTTTTATTTGTCAAATAATTGAATTTAAAACAATTTTCACTAGACGGCCCCAGTAAAATAAATTATTGTGGTAAGTACACAATTCACAAGTCATTAAAGTCACTGTGGTTTTATTGACTGATCTTTAATTTGATTGGTCAATTTATTGAACACGCATTTTAATTTATAAAAATCATCTTGGAAGTATGATCTTGACACTCGTTTCCTCAAGCAAGACTAATCATTCGAAAATCTTTCATTATGATAACAGTTGCGCAACAGAGACCAGCGAAATGCAATTACCCGCAGGTTTTATCGTAAAAATAAATTGGTTACGTGGCTGCTATTCATTCAAAACAATCACACTCATTATTCAATCATAATTGTTTCGTAGAAATTCTGTAATAAGTTCATATAATCTATTTTCTGAGTGCAGTGCTGGTTATTTTGTATTTCTCATCTTTTCCTTTGCTCTAAAAGTAATTAAACTAATTTTAAATTGCAATCAAAAGTTTCAATTAATTTCTTCATATTAAATGTTTTTGTTTTCCTCGTTCTCTTACCTTTTTGGGGTAGGTGTGTAAAAGCGGACGCGATCTCTACGCTTCTGTAGCCCACGTCTTCTGAAACAAATAAAAATTTATTACAAATTTGCAAAAATACACATTCAAATATTTACAAGTTTGTAATTTCTTCTCTTTGATCTTCCGTAATTCTCAAAAGCAGAATCTCTTCGACTGTACTCTTACTAATAGTTTAGATTGGATCATGATGAATGAAAACTTTACTACCGGAGTGAGTTTTGTTTATTAGTGTTGCGCTACGCACGTAGTTGTCGTAAAGCATCGAGACGCAGACTGGCATAATCGTTTCTGAAATTCAATGTCGCATGCCAGAAATTCCCAAGCTTCAAATATAATGCCGAAATATTGAGTCACATAAAAAATACTGTGCTTTTGTAATTCGAGTAACCGCTTCTTTTTTTACTATTTTATTACTTTCAGAATCAACATTTATCAAGTTATTTATATTCTGATTTTATAATGATAAACAATTTCTTGTTTTAATAATAATAAAATAAAATTAAAATTTCCGCATTATTCCTGTGGGTATCATTTTATTCCAGGTTTATGAGAAATGTGCATTTACGTATTTAGGCAACTTTTACTTTATGGTTTGTGTTTAAAAATTGTGTTCAAACTGTATAATGACAATGTTTTAAATTTGAATTTAATCTCAACTTTTATTCCAATTTTGAGTCCCTATTTTATCACATAAATATTTTACAGTCACATATGCACACTTCGAGTACTGTTAAAATAACTATGTACTTCTACCTTTCGAGAAAAACGGTAAAAGAAGTTTTACAAAAGCTAATATTGGCTTTGAAATATTTCACACAGAACCCATTTCAAGTATTTATTTATATATATATATATAAGTTGGAATTTCTTGACTATCACGATAGAGTCATCGTGCTAAAAATAGAACGGCCACTGACAAAGGTAACTCTCATAGTCAGCGGTTCTGTTTGTCATGTGAGCTTGAGCTGATTAATATTGATAAAATGTTCGACCGACAGACAAATTACAAGCTTTTAACATCTTCATCTATCGTTCATGTCAATAAAGAATCTTCGATATATTAAATTGTAATGTTGAAACGAATGAAAAAAGTGCATGAAATGTAGATCTTGTTTGTTACGTTCAATTTTGAAACGCATATTGAAGAAAAAAAATAACAATAAAAAATTCTACAATCATGTTATTTGAAATTCTTCCTTCTTTTCGTCGAGTTATAAAGGAGGTAAATATTAACAGATCGAACAAATTTTATCAGTCTCGTGAAACAAATCATTAAAAAATAAAGTCAATTTCTTTACACTAGACACTAATAAGCAAAGTATTTCGTTGGCTGGATTTGAACTCGTTTTCTTGTGAAATAGCAACGATCTAAATGTTCCAAATGTTTCTGAAATCGAAAATTCTTAATTGTGAGAGAAACATTGAAGTTGAGTGTGAGATTTTAATCTGGTCAGATATTCTGCCGTTTGAAGGGTTTTAACTCAAACATGATACGGGGAGACGTATATTATTCGTAATCTGAGTTTGTTATGCGATATCTCATTTATAAAAGTATCTCGTTGGCTGGATTTGAACTCGTTTCCTTGTGAGATAGCAACGATCTAAATTTAAGATCATATTCATCTGTTGATTGCCGGGAATCGGTGATAACAAAGTGCACGCAAGGGAAAACGGATGTCTTATTTTGGAACTTTGACAAACAGTTTACAAAACACTAGCACCGTATACCGGTAACACGAAATTTAATTACCGTGCTAGTTATTACACCACGGTACAAGTCGAGGTAAAATGGATACTCAACTTGGTTTTGTTTACATATTTTTCGTCAGTCTTTTATTTATCATTTTTTTTTCTCTGACAAGGAAAAGTTTATTCGGATCAGTGTGTCACCTGGCATATCATTTGCAGTATGCGAAATCCAGTATTTGTTTTGATTTCACGTTTGAGTACAATCCTGAAGGTTTATCACATCTGTTTATTGCAGAAATTTACTTTCAACAATTTGATATCATATATAAAACCTATAGAATAATAAATCATTTGAAATTTATTTGCTAGACTTGGACTGTGACTGGTACATAATTTGGCTTGTCTTGAGTGCACCAAAAGAACTGGGCTTGGGATTTTGATTGCAACTTTTCGGGCAATCAAAAATAAAAGAAGAAGGAGTGCAGATAAGGGGCTGCTGCAGGGGCGAGAAGAAGAAGATCTTATGGAAGCGCTGGCGAAGACAAAAGAGGTCGAAGGTCCGATGAGCGACGCAGCCTACGACGCCCACATCGGTTACAAAAAGGAGGCTGTTCGCGAAGGAGTGCGTGTTCGCTGTTGCCGGCGCGGGGTCACTGTACTCCGCATTCCTGCGAGTCAAGTCCAAGGCTACATGTCCAGAGAGGGTCCGCCGCCGTTAGTCCTGTTTCTTCTCATCCGTTCGGCGGCCGATCACACGCACACGCACCGCCGCTGCATTTTATTTATACATATTTTATTTATACGTTCGTGGGGTGGTCTCTTCGACGAAGTGGATTGTCCGGATATTTCGTCGGCCTCAACTCCAAAACGGTTCTGATGAAACGCTTAACCACTCCGCCAATTTGAGCCAATTTTTTTTGCTCCCTGCCAAATTCCAAATTTAACAACTGCGCATTTTTTGTGTTTCATTTTAGTTCCTTTTCCCTTCGAATTGAAAATCTATTTTTTTGTTCAATCAAATTTGGAACGCGATAGGCCATTTTTAAAATTCAACGCGAAATGTAAATTAACATTGTTATAGAATTTCTACCTATGTAAACTGTTTTGCAAAAGGTTATGTTATGTTGAATGTTAAAGGTTACGCCGACACTTCCAATAGCAAAATGTGTGCTATTAATATCTACTGCAATCTTTTAATTATACAGATGGAAAATCACGTATCTACTTTATACGCATTTCAGCTGCGCAATTTCATCGGTTTGTAAATATCAAAAATTCTTTTTAGAGCTAACCATATTTAACAATAAATGAACCAACAGCTATATCTTAGATTTTTTTATATTTGATTTTAATTGAAATTTTAATCGATCTTAGTGTTAACGAGCGCGTGGTATAAATATTATGCAAATTATGTGCGATTCAGTTTGAGAGCAAAGCGAGACAAAAAACGACGGCGCGCAACAAATCGACGGATTATGCGGCACGATGACAGCGCGAAATGTTACGTGGAAAATTCAAGTG
Source organism: Trissolcus japonicus (assembly GCA_030522925.1). NCBI lineage: Eukaryota > Metazoa > Arthropoda > Insecta > Hymenoptera > Scelionidae > Trissolcus > Trissolcus japonicus. The sequence goes on along the minus strand of JAPYZS010001017.1, from coordinate 8,737 downwards.
ACGAGCAGAACGAGCATCCTGTTAACGACAATAATATTACGCGACGCGATTATCGCGGCTCTATATTTATCCCAGTCACCCGCCACTAAGGCAGGAATTACATAAAGCGTTACGCGGCTCCTCGTAACCAGGATTATTCATGTTTTTCTTATATACATGCGCGCAATTAAAAGTGTCCACGCGCAATCCACTATTAGTTCACTTGAACCAACTATAGTTTTCCCATATTAAGATTACTTTTCTCATACCTAAATTTCGTCATCTTTTTTCATGTTAAAATCAAATTCTCATGTTAATTTTTTCTTTGACTTTCTCCAACCAAATTTTTAAACAAAATTAATTGTAAATTCATTTATTTATTTATTTATTTTGTTCAAATGATGTTTTTTTTATTTGTAGAAGTCTAAAAAGATTCAATGTAGGGAAAGACCAACTTTGTGTCCGTGAACTAAGGTGACCTTTGAGCAAAAACATTTGAGCGTTAAAAACCGCGAGTACAAGTAGAAAGCAATTAAGAATGACATTAATTAAGATAATTGCGGCAAACAGTTGCCTCCCTCGAAGTGTGCTCTCCGGATGCACGTACTTAAACCCCGACTGCCCGTTAATTACAACTTGTTCTAAAGTTCACGTAACTTGGTATATGACGTTCAAGTAGTGAAAATAGAAGCAACTGTAACGCGATTTTTCTTAAATGACCGTGTTTGTTTGGACTATGACAAGTGCCTTGATTAAACTCTAAGTTTCAAATTTAATTCCTGCTTTAAGCTTCAATTTTGTAACGCAAGTACACATTATACAATTTCTCAATATAATTAATAATCTTTTTGGACAAAATATAATGCATAAAAAAAATCTTTCCAATAAAGGATAATTTTTCTTTATTTGTAATTCTGTAATGATAGATCAGGTGTAAGATTAGGGTTGGTTGAAGTAACAATTAATACACTCGCACAATGCACGCTCACGTTTCGCGTATACGTTTTGATCACGTGCGTTCCTGTTTATATACTCGACTATCAAATCTGCGTACACCTGCCTTCTGTGTTCACAAAAAATCGATCCTCTTGACAGTCCCAGTTTCTCATTAACTGCCGAGCCATTTTGTATATACGGTCATTTAATAATAAACCGCCTGTTAGGCAATGGTTAGAAAGTACGACTTCATTAGTTGCGGATTATCATCGCGTACGCACTTACCATTCAACTGAAACGAATTCAATTTCATTATTTTCTATTTTTTTTTTTTTTTTTTTCATATAAACACTAAACAAAATTAGTTTAAGCTTAAAAGAAAACTTAATCTTTTATAATAAGATTGCAATTTTTATTTCAAAGTTTATGCATTATAAAATCTTTTAAATATCATTTTTTTTCCTATCTAAAAATGTGATAAGGTGCATTGTGAAAGAAAATTAGGTTTTAGTTGAAAGAAAACATTTAGTTTTTCTCCAAGTCAATTTCGCTTGAGATTTTTCTTGATGTCATCTTGAACATTTTGACATTATCTGGTGTCACACGGCAATTCAGCGTACAACGTGCTTCGATGATGGCGTGGTGGTAACTATTATTAGCAAATGAATGTCGGTGTGTAGGTCAACGAGTGGTTGGTTCGTCGCACTCGTATAGGTAAATACAGGCAGACCTCGACAACAAGTGGGCAGACCGAAGGAGAGGTGAATTATCATCTACTACAATTTTCAATAAGGCTACTGTTTCTTCTTATCGATAACTCACAATCAAATCTGACATTAAATTTTTAGTCGCTTTCAGTTTAAACAAGAATAAAAACTTGAAAATGCTAGAACTACGTAAAAAATAAAAAAAAAAAACAAGAAAAAAGATGGTCTATCAAAACAAGTTTCAATCAACTGCCACGTGTTTTTTTTTTCTTGAATGAGTCACCAGGAATTGAGAATTCAGTTCTATTTTGGGACTTTAAAGAAGAAAAATAATGATTTGTGCACAGATTTGTGGATTGATAAAATGTTTTGATCTTGATTTTCATAACGGGTAAATAGATGACCTGAGCGGCGGTAGTGGTTTGAGTGAGAAAAATCTTGGCACCGTAGGAAATTTTATGAATGGAAGACTGGAAATGTTAATGTGAGTTTACACAATTATCGTTATTTTCAACTGAATTATTCATATCGCAATGAGCGGTGTTTACACGATTAGTACATTTTGGATTGCGAAAAGATATCGTGTGCAATGTCACGAATGCTTCATGCTCAAAATAATTAAACATTCGTAAAGTTACATCATGCGCTATTACGTATTACGCGAATATCAAAGTAACGAGCAAAACGGACGATAGGTCACTCGACGGCTTACATAACGCGCGCCAGGCAAAAGAAAATCGAACAAAAAATTTGTTTGATGCTGTGTGATTCTTTTGAGATCATTCTTACAACTCATCCGTTGTAATTATATTTTAATTTTATTATTTTCATTCTGAAGCAAACTGTTCCTTTGCAAATGAATTTATAACAAAATGATCGATTCGCATTGTTTCTTTTTTTTTTATCTTCAAGAGTGATTTCAGTTTTTTTTAATTATCAACTTTGTATACTATCTTAAATGAAGCAATTATCACACATTTATAGAAGATAATTACAATTCTGGTTATGCCACGAGTTGCGATTTTCTGCGCCACCTTCGTGTAGACTTTTTTTCCTTTTTCATTCTGAACCGCTTTGTCTTTCTTTGTGACGGAATTAGATTTTCGAGGCCTAAAAATACATCGGCCAGCAGCCAGAAGCCACCGCGATTATTTCTGTCGTCAAACTCTCCACGTGTTTTGAGACATGTCTACCGCGACGACTTCGTTCCTCTACAGAGTCCCACAGGATCCAAAACCTCGACCGAACTATAGAGGAACTAACCGCGCATTCACCGTATCGCATCGCGCGTTAAACGCTCATTAGACTTTCAAATCATAAGTTTCAACTACGCAAAATGTCGATTGATTCTTTCAAATTGTGACTCACATTTCATCCGATCAAAATAATCGATTTTTTTTTTCAAATCCGTCTACCAACAAAATTTTGCATATAAAAATTATATTCTATAGAGCATAAATTATTGGTTAGAAAAATTCAAATTTACCATCGGAGATGTTTAATTTGAATTAAACATAAAACTTGTAAATTGTAATTTTTTTTGCTTAATTACTTTATAGGAAAAGAAAACGTTCCGCAATATTTCCCAGGAGTTTTTTCTCCCTTGGCATAAGACGATAACGCTTGCTATTAATAGACACGATTAATCGCGCATACCTATGCAGCCGAGGCGATTCAAACACACGCGAATGTGCGCAATAAATGTTGCAAGATGGGCGGATTCCGCAGCAGAGATCATGAATATTCATCGAGCTTTGGAATCGTCAAAACATTTGTAGCAATTCAAACGCAGTATGAAATTCGGCCGCCTTGTTCTAAATTTCAAATACAACATGATACCAAAAAAAGTAAATGTTTTTCTAGTCGATGAAAAATGTCACATCGCGAGGAAGGATATCAAAAATATTCTAATTCCAAAAGTTGTGAATTAATTGATATTACACGTTTACATCTCGAGAATCGAGATTCTGATGGCGTTTTTGACAATGTTGTCCAAATAGTATTAAGATAAAAAATTAATTTCGAAATCCAGTTTGAGGTTTCCATCACAATGTTAGCTTAAGATGGTAAAAAATTGAGGTTTGGCGTTTCAATCACGAGATCCATATGTTGCTTGAACGTGTGGCCACCTGTTACTGGTAGTCAGATGAACACAAATGAGGGTCTTTTGAGATTTACAAATGTAATTTATGCTCTGGTTTAGATACTTCTTGGAAAGTTATTTAAAAAACTGCTATATAAATTCACTAAGTATATCATAATATTAATCTTTTTTACAGCACCCTTGAAAACGTTTCAAAAATATTTGCTAAAAATACAAAAGGATGAAAAAATACGAAGAAAAATATTTTGGACAAAAATATGTATTGGAATAAAATGTTACCTAATTGATTCGTATGGTGCATATTGTAGGTAGTACCATAGTCCAGGGCCATATACCCTTCATCGACTCTGAACGAATCCACTGAGCGAACCACCGGATTAGCGACAACATCCAAGTACAATCAACAAAAACACACCACGTTATGCGACGTCAGAGTAACAACTTATCACCATTGTGTATCACGCAAACCACTTCACACAACTTGTGTCACTTCATCATCGACTCTGAAAACCTGTAACAGAAAGAAAAAAAACAAAACTTAGAAAAGTTTACATCGATCACTATTCTATAACCTACTCATAAAAACTAATCGACTATTCGAATATGCATCGCAAAAAGAAATACTTTTACCGACTTCTCGCGGACAGCAGGTGCAAAACAGTGGGTTCAATAACCCTGTGAACAACATCTAGATCCGGGGGGGGGGGGGGGGACTGGGCCAATGATGCGATCTTTTTAATTAATTAATAGTAATCTTTTTCACAACTAAACAGTTTTAATCAACGTATCATATTTTTATAATAATTTGACCCTGGTTTTGAATATGTGAGCTATGAAATTTCATTGTTTCATCATTCTTTCTGTATCTAAATCACATGTAAAAAGAATTAGATCTGGTCCGAGACTTTCGCACTGAATTTGAATTAACGGTGATGATGTGGAATGTGTCGAGCGGTTTCATACGCATGCCATTCGCAATTTAAATTGATTCCTCGACTTCGCACGAATGCTCTCTGGAAATGATCTCTCCGTGACGTCACCGTTGACCAACTTGTGAAACGGTCATCTCCCTCTGATTCCCGTTGTCTCAGACCGATTAACAATTTTATTCTGTAGGGTTCTCCTTAATTATGCGGAAAACTTGCTGACTTTTCCGTCTTGATCTGGGTCATTGACCACCCTTTTAATAATCATTTTGCTCATCCACATCCCAATCACCAAAAACACCTATAAAAATTTACTACTCGGATTCATATATATATATATATATATATATTTCTCTAGAACCAAAAAAACGTCTCATTTTTATTTATTCCAAACTGAAAAAAAAATTTTCTAGCCATAAAAAGTGAAAAAATTGTGTATATTATATATTTTTGATCTCAACCAGTTCCACTAATTGTTTGTTTATTTCCATGAAAACTGTATCTGGCATTAAATGGAGTTTATTTATACTTATTCACCCCATCCACTTGAATTAATTGAATTTTCTTTGGGGCTAGCAGCACTTCGGCCGCGTTTATACGAAAGTGTGTGTCTCAATGGCTACACATTTATCCCAGCAACAATCTCATTTGGTCTGGTGAAGTTGGGTGTGTAATTGACACGCGATCATCTGTCCATTAGTCGCGTTGCATTCAATATTCATTTGGTCGCAGCTAAATCGGGATTTTGTTTTGGCTGTTCGTCGCCGCATTTTGTACCGATCAATACACCGATAATGACGATTATTAATATTCCAAACACGTACCAGGCGGACGAACAATCAGTGTTTATTTTATCGAGTTTTTTTTATTAGCGAAGAGTAATTGGGAGTAAATATTCCTCGGCTATTATGTCAATTTGTCGACAGATGCAAAATATAAATAGATAAAAACTTTTCGTTTTATATTTTTCATGCTTTCGTTCTTTTGTCCCCACATTTTGTCATTTTCTTTCATTTTTCAGTTGCTTTTGTTATTCATTTCGTTTTTGTTTGAATTTTATACTTTAAAAGGGTTAAAAGGGTTTCAAAATCAGTTTTAATTTTTTCATTATACAATTACAACCGCGTGCTGAAGTATAGCAAATCAATGTTTTGGTTGTCCAGAAAATGATGACTCTTTTTAAAAATGACAAATATGCTGACGGGAGAAATTAGTATACAAAAATGTGTTACTGAAAAAGAGATTATGTTTGAGGGACATCTGGACACGAGTCCGATGCAAAGAGAAATATTACGATTGTGTACGCAGTTCAAGTTACAAGTTTCGTGTATATATAGTTTAAAAACATGATACTATACAGCAAGTTATATTTTCTACGACAGCACGCTTGTAAATAAAAACTCAAAGGCTTCAATGTTTCATGCTCGCTCTTTTGCAATTTATCATTTTTGCAAATTGCACGAAATCATCAAGATAATTCTGAGGAGAAATTTTTCAGATTTAAAAAAAAATGATGTCAAAATGAAGAAAAAATAGCAGGTATAAGAAAGTTTTGCTTTGCATTTCAAAGGTCTTAAAATTTATCAACAAAGCCAAGTCTCATTTTGGATTTCAATTTTGCAAAATGTTTTTCTTAAACTAAAATCGAGCGATATTGAAGTGTTGCAGATAATCTCAATGGAATTACATAACCGTGAATTGAAATTAAATAGAAACAAGTAATAAGTTGACTTAATGACTCGTAAAATCTTCTTTTTAAAAATAACTCACACATATGCGGTATATATTTATACGCTCTTTGCAGCTCCTAGCAAGTTTCATAACATTTTTTTTAATATTTTGCGAAGCATTAAATATTATTTTCAACGATTTTTTTTTTAATGTAATCAAATAATCATGATTAATCATTAATTTGACTACCGACATTGTGATATCGTTTTTGTAACAAAAAAATCAACTTTGTCATAAAAAATACTAATACATTTTTGTTTTTTCAATTGAAGTTTATTTGTTCTTTTCTGTAAATCTAGATAAATGTATTTTTTTAATAATTAGAGTCTTTTTCGAATGGTTTGTAATTTTCCATTTTTTTAGCGCAAAGTACACAAACTGATTGGAAATCAGGAGATATCAATAGTAACTCCACTATGATAAAGCTTGGAAATGTTACAGTTTTGTACCGTAATAGAATCGTTCTTTGTACTCTTTGTTCGTCTGACCCTTCAGCAAAAGTATTTTTTTTATTCTCTATATACATTTTTTATAAATCACATCAAAATTAGAAAACCTTGAAACACACATGTACACAAAACTATTTTTTTATATAAAAAAGAGAACATATGGTCGGCCTATTTATATATTTTAGTTTCTTTCTTCGGCCTCTCGAAGTAAACAAATCACAAACTAATATTTTATCATTCACACTTCAGTCATGTGTTAAATTCCTGTCGGATCTAATTTATCATTTTTATCTTCTTTGACAAAGTCAAAACCGAAGAAAAATGTTGACTTTTTTCATGGCGACTAAAAAATGAAAAAAAAAAAAAGAAAAGAAAAACAAAGTGAAAATAAACGAAATTAAGTTTTCGCGGTCTGTATAATCTGTATCAGGATAATTAAACGTCATAAATTCAAGTAAGTTCCCATGGCTAATAAATGGGTGTCTGCACCCCCACTCTATATTTCTTCTGCGATATTTTCGTACATTCCGTTGAAATCGCCTACGTTTTAATGCGTACACTGGCGCGTTCACCGGCACTTTCAATTCTAATTTTATAAATCGAGGTTGTTGCATGCACATGGCGGTGTTCCATGAGAACACAGATACCGAGCTGGGAGAAAGACGAAGAACCCAAGAGAGATGCGAATGTATGATGGACGCTCAATGTCCAAATGTCAGACAGCTAAAAGAAAAAGTGCACCGGGTTACGAAAAGCATCACGCAAATAAGCTGATCAATATATATAATTTCTTGTCGTGCGAACCAGTGCCGTTTTAACTTTAACCTGTTTTTTTTTGTTTTATTTCAAACCTATTCAATAACTTTCAGTGTATTAATTTTTAAAAAAAAACTATAGTTTTATTTTAATGTAGAGGAAAGCTTGCATTCTAGAACACTTTGTATTTCGTGTTGTAATAACAAATAATTCTTTTACAACATTTTATATCGTCCAGAAGTAAATTCAAAGACTAGTATAGTTAAACAATACATGGCCTTTTCAATAAAAGTTGTGCGTTTGAACATGATTTAAAAATACGTTTTTCTTTCAAAGTAAGTGAAAATTCTATTTGCCTTATAAAAGTGGAAATCTTTCACAGCTTTGCTAATACATAAATAGAAAGAATCAATATTGCAACTATACTCAGACGAGCACATTTATAATCGCAGAGTTCGAAGGCTGTCAAAAATTATTCGCTCGTTAATTTAATCGGGACGAATGATTTTTTAATCCCGAACTGGTTAAGCTGGGGTATTAATATGGAATTCAAATTTAGCATTCGAACAGGTTGCATTATATATTGGGCTATCGATTAGACAGATAAAAGAATTCTCCCTGAATTATCGATCTTTTTTGCATCATTGTGTATAACAGTCGATCAAAATGATGACAAAAACGTGGAGCGTTTTTTTATTGCATAAATATTCGATGCGATTGTAAATATAACAATGACGCGAAAAGTGGAAGATCGAGAGGCAATCGAAAGTCCGTCGCATTGATCCGCGACTAACAATAAACTTTATGTTTTAGTTTTTTTTTCTTTTTTCTTTTTTGCGACCGTCATTGAATAATTCTTGTACGCAATGTTCTAAAAATATACCAAAGCTAAACGTAAATATTTGGGTTTTTTGGAGACACATTTCATTTATATCGGATGAGCGCGTTGAAAAAAAAATTGCTCGACTTCGAGTTTATTTCGGTTGGCAGGAAAGTTTGTTACTACTCTTCAAGCGGATTCTTGACCCATCTCCAAATTGTGGTATGGACAATTGAACCCACGGATTCTAAAAGGGGACTTACGCTCGAAAGTCGCTTGAGAGTTTTCCAAATCGAGGGAATTTTAAAGAAAAACAAAATGTTTTCAAA
>JAPYZS010001016.1:0-36065 GCA_030522925.1 Trissolcus japonicus | reverse complement strand
ATGGTATAGTTACCATTTCCACTACATCTGTTTGGGCCATTTACATTTTTTTAATGAAGATCCTTTTTCTATTGGCGCAAATGATATTTTTTTAATAAATTTTTTTTTTTGAAAAATAAGAATTTTTGCTTATTTACTCGAGTGCATGAAATAATATTTTATTTAACAAAGAATTGAAAATAACTTTCATGTGAAACTGATATTCAGAAGGGTGTTGAAAGAAATGTGTTTAATTTGAACAAAATTGTTCTAAATATAACTGTTCCTATTTGATAATAGGAAACAGATTGTTGATTAAGAGCCCTTTTAAAATGCCAAGCAAAAAAGAAATTTCGTTTCGCGGTAATTCTATACGCAAACTAAAGAAAAGAGATGGACGATGGAGAAAGACTTGCGAGGAACGATTATTGTTTTCATTTTACGATCGATTAATTTTTGTCGACGTTTTTACTGCTGAAACTCGCTACCACTCCTTCGTGCCTCACCTACTGCTCGTAATACCAAATCGATTCTCTTACGCGCTCGGAGACGTTTTATTCTTCGCAGATTTTATCGATCAGAACTCTTACCACCCCCTCCCCCATTTTTGCCACATTCTTGCTCGGCTTTTCGGTCATTCGCTCATGTTCGGCACATATGATTCACGATTCATACTCAACTTTTGCACCAAAACAGCTTCATTGTTACACTTTTACGTCATTATCCTCGAACATTGACGCGTTGAATTTTATCTCCAGTAATTCGCAAGAGATAAGAGCCCGAGTCGATTTTTACTTATCTAACGATAAAATGCAGTGATGCACTCTGCTCGTTATTGGAATTATATTCATACTCATAAGTATGGATCATTTTTTTATGCAGATGAATTTGTACAATACTACTCTAATGATCATTTTTCTTCACCATTTTAAAATATGACAATCTTGCTTTTTTCCAAATTAAAATTCCAAAAAATATTATAATCAAATCACGAAATAGATAAAGTAATAAATGTAGATATATTTAGAAATATTTTTTGATAGTCTGGTGGAAACTTGGGAAAACGCAATATCTATTCACAGACCGACATTCTAACCTACTTTTCTTCAAAATTAATAACAATCTCTACAAGTTGGGAATCGAAGAGCAAAGCAGCGGAGCATCCGCGAAAAGTTTGAAAAGGTAATCAAATCGTCAAAGAGGTAGCTAGTCGAAATGGTAACAAACCTTTGTCTGTCGAGTAACTGAAAGTGCAAAAGTGAAACGTTTTACGTTGCACGTAAAAGTTTGCATGGGGGAGGGCTTTTCATAGAGTTTTCGAGGAGGGACCGAGCGCGGAAAAAGTTACATGATCCTGCAAGCTTGTTGGCAGCGAACTTTCCAAGTTGCATCGCCGCCGAGATGAGTAATAATGATTAATGACGCTTCCATTCATGAGACATTGCGCGCCATCAAAGGGAAAATCACTTTTTTAAACAAAATAGTGACATTCTGTAACTTGTAATTTAATTTACGGCAGACTTTTGATCTTTACAATTCCTCTTACGCTCTGTTGTGCCTGAAAATTGTAGCCCTGTATTTGTCTTCCTCTGTCAGCAACTCGATCGACTTCGACTTATTGAAAAATAAAATCGAAATCTCGAAAAGGTTATAGTTTAATTTTGGCTTCCAACCTTGGCGTAAGCAATCCAAGTCTTTTCATTTCCGGATGAAAGCACTCGAAAAGTTACTTTTCTAATTTCTTCAGCTCTAATAATCCGGCGTCGTTCGGAGTCAAATACATGGCGGAGAACGCTGAATTGTCCGAATCAGGAACCCAACTTCTGTCGGCTATTCCCGCCAACGTTAAAACATTTAATTTCAGCGTTATTTCAATTGCACGTTCAAACAGCCGCACGTATAATCGCAGAATCTTTCAAAGTAGAATGCGCAAAATCACACTCTTGCACACACACACACACACACACAGCCCCGTCCGGGCGAGGTTATATTCGAGGTATCATTTTCACCTCGTACACAATGAGAAACGTTGCACGACGTTGAAGGATTACCCGCATTATATTAAGAGATCCGCGAATATATTAAGAAAGATTCTAATTCGGGGCTGAAAGTGCAGCATCAAGTTAATCAACCTACGGTCCGGTTTATTATGTCGGGGGCGTTAGTTAACAGCAGAATTGAATGCGAATTTTAGTATCACATTCCTATGAGAAATTTTAATCGGTGTAGATTATGAACCTGGCCAGAAAACCAGGTCAGATATTGACCAGTATCAAGCACTGCTACATGTAAAACTAAATGTTAATTCCAATAAATATCAATATTTAATGCATAATAAATGAAAAGTGCACTTAATAATTAATACCGCAACTACAAAAAAATCAACGAAAATAGATAATGCAATTAAAACTGTAACTCACAGGGAAGAATCGAAGTGAAAAATTCGCAAGTACAGAATAACAAAAACATAATCAATTGGTTCATTATGGGTTGGTTAATTATAAGTAAACAAACAAATATTTGGTAATTATTTTTTTGATTCTTCGGTTTTGTTGTTTTTAAGTACTTGGAAGTTATGGAGCGAGCGACTTTTACTATAGGTATAAACGTCAATATCGACGTGGCATAATCAATACCGCGACCTGCAATGGATAACAGAGAACTTGGAACTAAAAAGTTAAGGACAACGTTCTCTAGTTGAGCAAGAAGATTCCAAAAATAAAAAAAGTATGGAAGAAAAACAAAAATAGAATGCATCAATTATAAAAGTGCCGCGAAAGTGCTGATTACGTGTGCCAGAATGGGGGCTACGAATAATGACGCTGCAAGACCGATGTAATGCTGATAGAACGGGGTGGAAGGTTAGCAGAGGATGCAAACTTGTTCTAAACTTCGTCAACTCCTAACTCTCGACCGCCCTGACTCGATATCTTACTGGCTATAATCAAATTACCGTCTCACTTTCCGTGACATTATCAACTTATTTCTCCTGTCTTTCCACTCTCAACAAATTATAAAATACATTCTAAAAACCTTCTGAAAGTTGACATAACTAAAGCTCTCCTTTTTTCCCTAACGTCACCCGTGGGGTTGGGTCCGGGTGGTCGAAAAAATCAATATTCAAAAAACCAGTTTTTTATTAATTTTTTATTGGGACCTGCATTATTTTTAATACGCCCTGCATTATTTCTAAGTGATTCTGGGGACATGACTTTACGACCATTTTTGACCCCTAGTGGGGTCAAGATCTCCAGAGTGCTCCCTAACCACTTTTTTTATGCAAAAAATTGACTGATAAATAAGTGTCCGAAAAATGAAAAAAAGACATATAAAGCGCAACGATGTGTGATAAACATGCCCAATGAAATATAAGTCAGAAAAATTTGATCTGCAAAAAATGTTGAGATTGAAATATGAAGGAGATTAAATGTTATCTGCGACACTTACTTGTCGTCTATAAAATATGAAAGTCAGAGTCCCAATTCAAGATACTGAAAGTACGTTTAATCTTTCCGTTGGTGTGTATACTTGTACGTTTTAGGACGAGCAACTAAAATGGGGGCATTAAACTCGATTGAAGTTGTACCATTTAGCGCGTGAAATAGCGATAACGGTTGCAAAACTTTGTTACATTTCAAGAAGAAGAGGAGAGACTCAGAATGCAAATAATATTGTAGTTAAATATTTATTGCTGTATAAATGTGTCTCGCGCTTTCTTGTCGAGGGGTGATAAAATACCACACCCAGACCATGTTAAAAGTTTTTGTAGATGTGAAAATCATCCCACGACTATGGTTCTAGTTTTGAATCTTCCTTTTTTTCAAAGTAAGGTAATTAACAGTCAGTGGTTACAGAGTATTTCATCAAGAGATGAAGTATTAATTACCGTCTCGATATGGAATCATCTGTGACTATTTGGTCGTCGGAAATCTTGCAGCGGAATACGCACACGATCACTTCGCTAACCACAAAACCATGAGCCACCTGAACACACTCCAATTACGCTCAAGGGTAGTCGACCTCTAGACAGTTTACTGCCAAGCAATTCAACTATGCCTATACTTATATAGTACTACGTGTGCGCCTATGGTCTCAGTAACGATTTAACCAAGTGACACCGGAGATCGTGTACTGCTTACTTGACTCATTTTGTATTCAGCAACTTACTCGTCCCTAGCCATATTAACAGGCATTCTTGTCTATTTAATCATCATGTCTTATACCAACATCACCTTAATCTAAACTGACTTATGAAACTCATAATACATAGTGGGAGCTACAATTTCATTTCATCTTTCAAATTAATTAAACCCATGAAGTTAAACAAGTAAAGTTTTATTTTCATTTTATGATTTGTATAATTGGTGTTTTAAGAATACTTTTTATAGCCCCTGTTAAGCTAAGTGCACCGACGTATGACTACGTTTAAACTGAACCGTACATTTAAAATGATTGTATTCAAACTGTTGTTGTAAATTTATCAAATAAATAAATAATATTTCTTGAATATTGTTGTTATTTTTCCTAATGAACCTGGCATAACTTCTCCAAACAAAATCAGTGAACAAAATTAAAGTAAAAGAAATGTGCAAAGAAGAAAAATAAAGACCATAGATTTTGCAAGCAATTAGACCAAAGTTTCGCTAACCAAAAGATTGTTTGAAATTGTTCGACACTGCATTACGCATGTCGCAGGCGTAAAGATCGAAACATCAATACAGCCACGAGCCTTGTGTAGTTTTGTGATCGCGTGTGTTTCTCGTACTATATACGTTACGAGGGTACACAGCAGCGCAGCTCATTCATACGCATTCATACGCGAACATGCGCAAATGAACGTCGAGTGTCGAAAGGTAAACTCGTCATGTTTGACCATCCAGCAAATGGACATTTCGAGCGTGAAGCTTAATTATATATACTGATCTTGCCAAACCAAATTATATCAATATATAAACAGAGACAGAGAGATCCCGGTAGTTTTTTTCTCTCTTCGTTGATGATATGCTATCGAAGCAGAGCTGGATTTTGGGTTGACATTGCCTATTCAGAATTCAGACGTGTAAGATAGGCAACCAAAACTGAGAACAACCGAAAACTGACGAGTTGAGAGTGTATCGTGCCATTGTAATATCAAATTTGCAGGAAGAAAATAGTATAAATCGATATCTGGCTTTATTCAACTTGAACATCAAAGTAGAAAAATGTGAGAACGTATAGGAAAAGAGGATTGTTGAGATCGTGATATTACAGCTGTGGGAACTGCTTGATGCTAAACTCAAAGCGACTAGAAATGTGTGCCGGAGAGATCGAGGAGATCGCAGGATCTTGAAAATGACTTTGGGCAAGTGTGTAACCACTTTACTCCGTGAGCCGGAAGAAAAGAGTCGCTTGAAAACGGGTGCCCTCCCCCCCGACATGCCAAACTTGTTTCAACTTTTTGTACCTAACACATTCTTGGCGCAGTCTCGTCGCGTCCTCGCCTAATAGAAAACTTGCAGCAAGATTGCGCTCAACACAGCTTGATAGCTTGGCCCAAACTTTGACGCCACTCGTTTATCTGTTCCATCGCTTCAAACATCTTTATTCTTTGTTTTCATTTTCCGCGCGGCGGTCTTCATGCGACACCAAGATTGCGTCCAATCTTTGTGATTTCCGGCCAAAGTTTTTTTTCAGATAACGTTGCAATTTTAATCAAACACGAAAACCGTCATATTTTTTTCATGCGACATTGTCGGTCTCGGCGTTATATTTACGACTACATTTTACACGGCCACAAATACATTGTCATGTTTTGACATAAGCTCGTTATTAGGATGAATAGAGATGATTTGCGAATAAGTCATAATTTGAGCAAGATATGCACAGACGTGATTCAGTTCAGAGCCTGTTGTAATATGAAATTGAATAGCACGCATCAGAGCTGCGTCCGTTATTTGTTACATGATGGTTACGGTGAAATATTCCCAAGTCAAAGACAGAAAGTAGTTGCCATGCATGAAAATTGATTTTCCAAACAAATTTTCAGACATTTATTTTACAATACGTATATAACAAATTTTCAAATACGTCAATTTGTTCAACGACGTTTAAAATTAAACTAGTTTTTTAATCCTCAGGTTACAAAAGTTTAGTTTATGACAAACATTTGTATAAGCATGTTCAATCCATAGATGTCGCTAACCAAATAATATGCCACTAAGCTGTCCCTCTAACGACCCTAACTAGATGAATTATGCTTTTGTGAATGTCGTTATTGCATTATGCTTTTTTGTCCATCCGGAGAATTCATTAAGTTTAATGTACAATGATCTTATACTGGTGTATGACAAGTCTCTAAACTGGTGGTACACATTTGTGCATCTTCATAATTCACAATAATCCTCCAAAGGTGCAGAAGCATAACGAAACATTGAAATATCTCGCAAGTTTTTATTTCGCTTATTTAAAAAAAAAAAGAAGAAAAATATTCCTCTTGCGTCGGCGTTTTCTATGCATTTCGGAATGATTCGAAGAATCTCGAGGATAAAATATTCCTCTTGCTTATTTAACATAATTCAACGTGGAGGGATGCGTCGAAAGTGATGTTAGACGACGTTTCATTGACGAAACAAGCGTGAAAGAATGTAGGTCGCTGCGACGGAAAAGCAAACGACGGTATTTTTTGTGAAACGGGAAACAGCTTTTCGCGAAAACACATTGCCGTTGCTGCCAAAGCATCGGTGAATGCGAATAAAAGTCGGTATCTTGGAAACGCGAATTTCATATAAAAGAGGAAATCGGTCGGAATCAAAATAGTATTGAACGCGAAAGTGAGTTATAAATAATTTGATTGAATAACTTCCGAAACAGGTCTGAATGCGATGAAACTTTAACCGTCGCGCCCAATGGCAAAGATGACAATAGCCGCAAACAGGAATAACGTCTGACCGCGCGCACCATCACAAATGAGCACCGAGGGCTGATTCAAAAAATAAAAGAAAATTCAACATATCAATGTTGGCCGTTGATTTATAATTTTAATTTGTCGTTATTGAATTGTGCCCGACGAGTTAAAACGAACTTTCATATCACATCAATGTAATAAAGCGGCCGGAGTTGCTGACCGTAAAATTTGATCATAAAAGGGCTCCGGTTACGCTGAGCCTCCGGTGGCTTACGGTCCGTTGTTCTTGCCACGATCGGCGGCCAGCATTTCGCCGGTCGCCGAGAGACGCGTTTACGATTCGATATTATGGCACACACGCCGAAAGCTTTTTTCCGCTTCCGGATCGCCATGGCAACGCCCGGTGTGCGTGTAATTTTCAATGCGCAATATATCGCGTGAACGAAATCGTGTACATTATATGAACAGATGGATTAAAATCTCGTACGTGAATGCAATCCCGAACGTCATCCGACTGCCAATTTGAATTTTCTTCATCATCGTTGCGCAATTTTTATGTTCAACTGGCAATGTGAACAAAAAAAAAATGAAAACACAAAGAAAGAAAAAAGTTGTCGCATTTTCAATGATTAATCGAACAGACATTTTTTGTCCAAGACCGTTCGAGCGACGCGAATTAAAGTGGACGTAAGTGCTCATCGTCGGCAGCCGTGCAAACTTATTGGCAAAAAATAAGAACCAAACTTAAGGTGAACTTGGGGAGAGTTAAAATGGAAAGGCTGGCAGGGACTCTCTTATCTGAGTCCGACGTACCAACCAGAGACGTTCAGCAGCGCTGCAAAACTTGTGAACAAATTATTCACAATCCTCCGCGAAAGCTTCTTTCTTCTGCCAGATACTTTACACTTTCTTCGTACTCATTAATATGATAATGAAGGGTATCCGATTCCAAGCCATATCGATCAATTCGCTGAGTTAATATTTTTCCCGACAACAAAGCACAGGGGGTTTAACTTTTAATTGAATTGTATGCTTTACAACATTATACATCCGGGACGAAACTTTGAATCATTTATTATTCATGTTCAGATCATCGGAAACAATTTGATTTGAATAGACTATGCGAGCTGAAATAAATTTTGGATGACCAGAGGAAATTACAGCACCAAGCCAGGCCCGGACCACTTGGCCAGATCAGCAAATTTGTTGTAATCCAGATCAAGCTCAAATAAGTAATAAAAAAAATACTTTTTTATAAACAAAATTTTAAGAGAATCAAATCAATTATTATTAACTGAATTGTTAAATATTAACATGATTTTTCCACGGTTCAACCTGATCAGACCCATGTCAAATTTCTATCAGCGGACTGTCTATAACCGTAAGTGGTAAATAGTACTTTACACTAGTCATGATTAACGTATAAGCTGTCCGGTGGAAAATCTGCTAAATCCAAACGCACATAATCTGGCCGCATCTAATCCGTTTATATCTATCAACATCAATTACGACAAACTCAACTCAATAATCCCCCGGAATCTCTGGGCGGAAGCCCCGGGACAGGAAAAATTGCATAACAGAGAGCCCCTGCGCAGCGCGAGCCTAAAGTCCCCGCGATAAATCAACGGCAGCGATAGTCCGAAGAAAATTTGTATGCCCGTGCAACCGCGCGCGGTGGAAACAATAAAGTCAGCATTTGTTCGGAGGAATCACGATATTGTGAGGGATCGACCGCAGTGAAGGATTCTCCGCGATTTATTGATGACATCTTTGAAAGAACAGTGCTCGAGCATGATTTCAGACCACAATGCATAACTTCTCATTCGTGAGATCCGAGTTTTTTTTTCCTTTTTTTATTTTTTTTTGTTGGCGACGATTTGATCTGGAAAATTGATATGCAGACTCAAATCACCTGATGATTTTCAAGCTCTGTTTCTTCAACAATTGATTTTTTTTGTATATTTCCTCATGACTATTATCGTGTACCCTTCGTCTTGATGTAAAAGGTTCCAATATTTTTTCTCTGGTGTACACGTTCCAATTTAAACTCCCCCGTCTTTCAAGATTACACTAAGGCTTACGATATGTTTTTCAAGATTTAAGTAGTTTTACGTGTACTAAATTCGTTTTATGAAAAACATAAAAGCGCCCGTGGTATAAATTCTGAAAGATGTTTAAACTAATGTGGATATATGTTTAAGAACATTTATGATACAACCATTGATCACCATAACGTTAAATTTAGCCGCAAACGTGTACAAAACTTTTATCAAACATGTTTGGCAAATATATTTGCAATTTAAAATATTTTTAAATGTTTTTCATAATGTTACTGGTAGAAGACATAACAAATTTTTTTAATGATTCGATTTAATGTTCACATGACACATTTTTCAGAAGTAATACAAATAATTATATACTTTTTCATTTTATTTGCCCTCAGTTTATGCGGTTTCCGATTGGCTTACGGGTTGAATTGAAACTTTTTTAATGGATTTTAATGATCGTTTAAGTGTAAATAAATTATAAGGATGAGTTAATTGGAGAGAATTAAATTTAATAGCAGGCGCGCACAGCACACGTTTGAAACTAGTAAATATGTAAATACAAATGTCTTGCAGTAAAGAGAGAGTTGAAAAATAATTTACGTACCGGAATAATTGAAATATATTATTTATAGTTGTATAAATATAATAACAATGTGATTAACTAATTCATCTATTTTAACAAGTCATAAACTAGTTTGCATAAATAAATGGCTTAATTATTAACTTCTTATAATAATTGATTCATCAATGTCTCATGTGGAAATATCTGACTCAACACTGGACAAACGTTGTGAAATTTAGATCGACATTGGACCATTGCATGTTGCCAGAAATGAACCAATTGTTCTGTTTTTTAATTAACAATACTTTTATGCCACACAATTCACTGTAGATAATTATTTTCATGATTGAGAGTCAAACTGGGTAAAAATGATCAGAAATGGGTGTGAAAATATGGTTAGCATTTCAGGACGTTTAACAAATTTTTCAAACAATTCTTTCTGTATTCTACCTTATTGAATTTTAAAAACCACAATGAATTTTTAATTCAAATTGATTCACATCGAGAATAAAATATTGTCTAACAAAATTATCATCACACTGAAAAAAAATATTACACTGTCATCAAGTACATAATATACTTGTGAAAATCTACTTAAATTAAGTATATTTCACTTGAATGAAGTTTATTGTTCCTTTTGTCAACTCTACTTGATTCAAGGTAGCATTTTTTTCAGTGCAGATTAAAAACTTTTAAAACTTTCTAAAATGTTGTAATTAAAATTTATTTATGAATAATTGTTTGAATTTTTAGTTGGTAAATCAATATTATATTGTTCCATTTCATATATTATTATTTTCATTAACTTTTTAATCCGCTTTCATTTCATTTTTCAACTTCTGTCACGTTCCAGTTACACTAATGAAACAACAAACATTTAAAATATTAAATAAACAAATGAATGTGATGAAAATTACGTTTTCGAAGTGAACAAGGGAGTCCGTAACGGCGAATAATCAGGAGGAAAAACTTGTAAACTCCGTTAACAAGAAACGGGTCGTGGGTAAAACGCCAAACGAGACAGTCGGCAAGTAGAAGTTTCATATCACGTATCATAAAAGAAGTGGTGCCGGTATTAAGAGCGAAATTTCGTTGTTCATATCGTCGTCACATTTCCGGGCTAGTCGGGGGAAAAGCTCTCGTCTGCGACTAAAGTCACTTGTAAATTACAGTTTTAATTCGCGTCGCGCTCTTTAATATTCAGCCGTACCCGACGCGGGATGAGGTCCGGTTAAATTACAAATATAAATCACGCCCATTGTCGCGCCATACGCGCACTTCTATGTATTACAATTTCGCAGCGCGGTCGCATGTGCGCGCCACGTACACATCTTCGCACCATTTCACTATGATTCATTATACTTTTATTACTCCGAGAAAAATGTCCCGTCGGATAAATGAACGCACCCGATGAATTCCCCCCCGAAATTGAACACGTTACAAAACGCGCCCATCATTTTACGCTTGCCCTGTTCTTAGCCGTCCTCTCTGCGACAGTCGCGATCATCCTTCGATCGATGAAAGTGCAACGCTTTTGTCGTCGTTTAATTTGTCCCGTGCAAATTGCTCCTACGCTTATCATTTATTCTAACCAGCACATGTTGTGCTCCGCGAGCTGTTATTCAATTCCGGAGAAATAATATATTGCCGCTTTAATGAAATTATGTTTAGCTGCACTTTGCATTATTCAAGCTCCGGTTATAAATTGTGCCAGAGCTGATTTATATATTTATTGCCTCATTTTTTAAATCACTCGCTAAATAACATATTCATCATCCACAATAATTATCCTGGCTTAAATTTAATAGGTTGATTATATATAGTTTACGCGGTAAAACATTCTTTTCATTTTTGTTTCAACTCTTTATCATTTATTTACTTTTTTGTTTTTTTTTTTTTTTTTGATTATTTGCCTATGAGTTTGTATATGAGAGGACAGCAAAGTTTGTACACGGTCTTGCAAACAAAAGCTATCACGAAAAATGAACTGATTTCCGCACGGTAAGGAAGAATCACGGATTCGAGAAAGGAATGAATTCGTCCGATAGCCAATGTAGCATGGATGGGAAATGTTCAGTTGCTTCCTGACCGGAAACTTCCTGACTCGTTTCGCGCGCATTGCGATACAAAAGTTATGCCATGCCCAGATCTCGAATGGCACCAAACAATTAATGTGCGATCAGTGCTGTTCATCAAAGCGAACCCAAAAAACTGTTTCCTTTTTTACAATGAAGTAATCTCTCGTGTCTGCATCGAATCAATGTAGAAACAATTCAAAAAGATGTTTTGTTAAAAAACGGGCTTTTTCTTTTCCAAAATCATTGATTTATTCAAAAATGCAATATCTTGGAAGTTCTTGATGGTGAATTCCTGCGACCTTCCTAAATGTCTAAGACGAAATTGAACAATGGGTAAACGACTCTTCGGTGGTCCAATAATAGAGAAACTTATTTGCTAAACCATAAATGATATCCATTAAACTCAACTATTCACCGCTCTCGTCTAAGAGCGATTTTCCTTGACACCAAGATGGCTTTCAAATATTGTAATACCCTCTCTTCCATATAGTTCGATGGAAGTTTACATAAGAGCATCTCCTTATGTACAAAGTTCTATTAAACTAAACAATGAAAAGCCTTTCCATTCAACTCCATCTTACTAAAGTATTCTTAGAGACTTAAAAACATTATCGTTTTTTCACACTTCATAGATCCAAATAAGAAATTTGCTCGAAGATATGAATAATTACAATTTGTTATCAACAATGTATATGAAACAACATTGCCATATATTTTTATATGCAGCATGTGCATCTCTAAACGTAAACATAAAGCACTATAAAAAATTTTTTTATACGAGAACATTTTTCCATAAAGAAAACGTAGGATCAAGTTGCAATATCGAATTCATTGGTTGTAAACACATATTGGCCGTGTCGGGAAACACTTTGCGATGGTATATCTGATGTAAATTTCATCGCGCTAAATATTGTGTCATTAAAAGCCGTATGATAATCTAGATACGCAAATACCCGAGTGTAACTGAGTTCGTTTACGGGTACAATTATCCACTTTGTTGTAAATCGACCGCGAGTCATATCTCAGCAGCGGTAGCAACTTGATTACCACACGAATGAGTTCATTAGCGAGTTGCCACTGTTATTCTGCTTCCGTAAACTGCAATCATGCTGCGAGCAAGTCAACGGAAGTGCAAGCATGTATCATTAATCACATTTATTTTTATAACAAATCATGCTAATGGCTCCTTCGTTCCCCGCATCCGATTAGTTTTCCCAACATCTCTCTCTCTCTCTCTCAACACTAATCGCATTTTCACCTCCCACTCGCATTTATTTTTGTCTATGATTTATTTTTTTAAAGGTTAAAACTTTCAACTACTCTTTTGTATGCAGATACAAATGTGTGTTATCACTTTATTCAAACGGAATTTTTATCGAGGGGAAAAAATTGTATCCCGATGAGACGTAAAAAATAAACAAGTGCCGTATCTTTTTTTGTGAAAAGAAAAATGAAGAAAGAGAAGAATTGACATCAGTGAAGGCAACAAAACTCTATGCTGGGCACGAACGTATCGTATCAAAGCAAGTATTGATACCCTAACGTGTGTATGTGTCTACTCTATAACGATCTATCAAATAACTACTCGGCGTGTGAATCAAAGAAGACGCTTACGCAGCAGTCATCAGTTCTCAATGCACGTGTCAATTTCAAACTTAATGTAAAATGCATTCCAATACCAAAAGTTGATTTTTCTCAAAGACTTATGTGGAAATATAATTTTTTCGTTTTTGTAACAATGATAAAAATTACATTACATTTATTTATTTATTTATTTTTCGTTTCACTGTGTCTCATTTGGTTTGATAATTTTTGTAACATTAAATGCAACCTGAACACAGAACAACAATAACAAGCAAACTATATAAATGTTTTTCGATTTGAAATGTTCTCAGCGCGACAGAGGTGGTATATTTTTTTACACAATGCAAAAAAATTAAACTTTTTTCTATATTCTCCCGCGTCGGTGGGTTATTTGTTTCGGATTATGTTTTTGTATGAATATTAAAGTCAGTATAACAAGATCCAACGAAAATTTACATTGTTGATTCGCGAACTTGCACAACATAAATGTTTTTGCCATTTCTATTTTCTTTTCGTTGAGAAACAGTCGCGCTAACGTTTGCACAATAACCTCTATTGAATTTACGGTCGAACGAAAATTGAAACTCAACGCCGCCACCTTGTATTCTCGTGTATTTCGTATTCGTATCGGCGTCACTGATGTTTAGTACCAAAACGTTAGTAGATTAGAGTGGCGAAAAACAAAATTGCAAATATTTTCTCATTAAGCGCGGCTCTTTCGGCGAGTAAAACATGATTTCTCATCCTATGCACCCGGGCGCACATTTTATGATTCAAGAAAACTTTTGCATGCGTCTTCAATTTATTCCATCCAACTTTTCCAAACTCAACAATCGATATAAACTTAAATCTCTGTACAATATTTTATACGCTACTGCCATCGCGAATCTATAAATTATGATTTTCATGAATATAAGAATCCGACGAAAATGATATTTCAATAATAACAATTTTTTTTATCAGTCTCACTTTTTATGACCGACTTTTTTCCCCTCTATAAATATTAACGGAGGGTGCAATAAATTTTACGAGCACAATTTATTAAACAAAGTCACTGCATTGTTTCCTTACTTTTTCATCCAATATAATAAATGCATAATCAAAGTAAGCAGAGAGAAAACAGAAAGTGCACTATTTAAATTGCAAAATGCAATACGACCATTCAAATGCGCGGAAATTTGATGAAAAAAGGTGTAATTAATTTCAGCGCAGTTTGTTTGTTCAAACATAACGGGGCCATGGATCACTTCATTCCACACGATTTTTTAATTAACGCATCATTAATCTTTCTTTGCCGTATTTGAAGCAATTGCAATTGAATCACAAAGAGATGAGAATTATTTAATTTTGTAATCGACCTCTAACTGGTCTGCTCATTTTGAAAATCTTTTTCTTCTATACTCGCATTATGCATTCTTCTACTTTTTAAAACTTGTATTTTTCAAGTTGTTTGTTTTTTGTTCAGTTTGTTATAATTGAACAAAAATTTGTTGTAGCAAGGCTGCGTGTTACAAGACCACAAATAATCGGTCAAATAACATAGCTAAGCACAAGCAACTTGATATTCCACGATAGGGAACGCCTTGTGTACGATTGAAGCGCGACACAAGGAGCTATCCGTGGGTCGAACTATTTAGCTTTGTAATCGAATTGTTGAAAAAAGGGGATCCCAAAGTGCTGGAGAAATATATTCCGTATCAAGGAATCGAACCACGGAGCGTAACGCACTGCCAGTTCACAAATCCGACGCCTTAACCGCAGCGCCACCCCACCTCTCGCCAACTTTCGGCTACAAGATCTAAAAGTACACTCGACTGGCTCAGCGCTCGCTCAACTTGTCTGTGAGTTTGTGATGGCCTATCGGTGTTTCTCCGCTCTGCTCGCCACAACTGAGGAAAAGTTAGCTCCCGTTATATGTCACAAATCGTCAACCACAGCTTTAAATTAAGACCGGAGTTTGACGAGTTAATGCGCAATGATTAGAAATATAATTCTGCAGTTTGATTTCCAATTTTTATCAGTAACAAAAAAAAAAGAGATTTTAATTTTGTTTTTCAATAGTTTCAGGTTTTTACTTTTACTTTGCTATTACATTTTTCAGACTAACATTGTAAACCTTTTATCGAAAAATGATATTCTATCTTTTGTCGGGGAAAAAGTCTTTTTGTATTCAGAAAGTAAAATGGTGAACAATTTTTAAAAAAATGCACAACCTTGTTAATATCTTTTCTTTTGTCAGGTAATTTTCTTTTAATTACATTTTTTGTTTACTTTTTTTTGTTATGAAGGAATATTGAAGAACAAAAAAATTGCTTTGATCAACTTTACCAACACAATAACACAGCTTGACACCAAGCCATTAAACCTGACTAATATCAGTTCGCTAGGCTCTTTTGTAGGGCGTATTTACATAACTCTTTTTACACGTCATGCACAATTTGCAACTTTACAGATTACAGTCAAAAAGAGAGAAATGAAAATCAGTAAAAACCAGTCGGCATTCGAATACGCGCTGAAATAAAGTCTCATGAAGTTGAATTTTGATGAATTTCATGTTTGAATAATCATGAAAACGTTCCAGTTATTTGATTTTTGATTAATTTCAATAAAGTTGCTTTTCATTTCCCAGCGAGCATCATTTTGAGAACCACTTGGGATTTGACTTCAGTAATAAGACATTACACGACGTTATTATGCCGCTCACAACTCTACCCGGCTCAGTATCGGACTACAACACAACTATTCTGAGATATTCAAGATGCTTTCGAGTCCATTTACAAAATAATGATCATACAAAATTTCCCAAATACTTGACTGACATATTATTAATTTTGAAAACAAGTTTCAACAATTTATTCAACGGATTATCGCAAAACTTTAATTCTATCAAAATTATTAACCAAACAGTCGGATTAACAAATTGATTTTGTTGTTCAACATGAATTTCATGTAAACTTGATTTATGTATTATACATTTTGTATTAGTTATTAAATCAGTTGTTGGTTTTATTTATCCAATTTGTTTCCATTTTTCATTTTGAAAATTTTCTAAATTCAGTCCATACATTTTTTTTATTTGGTTTATATAGAAACAAGCACGAAGTGCTGGCGAAACATTTGTCAAACGATTTTTCTATACACATTCGATAGTTTTGCACGCTCTGACGGGATGGGGGGCGAGAAATTTAATTTGCAATCGGCGTGGCCGCAGCGCAACGCGGATTTCAACTAATTACACATTGTACATCATGTCACAGCGAGTCAATATAATTGGCAGGGAACTCGTGCAGGAAAAAGCCTGGCAATTTTGCGGCTCACAAACAAAGTCACGTTTTGATGAACGATCTGCAAACAGAGCTGCGCACTGCGTACTGGGATACACATTTTGTACGCTAGAATGAATTATATGTATTAAATACGAAACCATCAGACGAATACAAACTATACGTGCAAACACGAAATAATTTGCACTGATAACAGTTTGATATCTCAGCCAGAATGTGTTTGCATGAAGATGGCCAAACCTTTTCAATTATCAAGATCTTTTTTTTTTTTTTTTTTTCTTTCAAGGGCGACAAAAATCCGAGTGCAATTGAACTTGGATTTGGTGAAAGCAGCGATACACTTGGGGTTTTAGTTCTCTCGGACTCTCAGAGAGAGAATGATTCATTAATGTGACAAAAAAAAGCAGACAGGCGTTTTTCAAGCCGGACGCCAATTTGAAACTGCGCCCGAAAGTCGCGAGCCAACAGCAGAAGTGCAATTAGCGAAAACACTTGAATGCGCGAACGTGTCGATTGTGATTGCAAAGCTCGCCAAACAAAGCCGAGCGGATCAGGTCGGCGAGTTCAACGCTGACCGGTGCTTTTAAAACCGGGGCTTTCAGAACTATCGCAGACCCTATTCAAATACAGACGCGACACGCTGTCTTGGATGCATTAACACTTTTTTACGTTTAATAACGCTTATTTCAGTGGATACAGATTTTATGATTATCTATAAATTTTGATTCAGAAATTCATCTTTTTTATTTTTTAAACACTTATGTTATTATTGTTTTTCTTTTAGAAGAGTTACAACCACGAAGGCATAAAAATTGAAAAAGGCCGTTTCCTTCATTATCATTTAAATCGTACAATTTGGGACGTGACGAAATGTAGGATTTCATTGATACTAATTTGATAAACCTTATAGGTACAGTGTAGCTAAGTAACTCTAGGTAAAAAAAGCGCTAAAGTGGCAACTCTCGCACCAAACTTATTCAGTTAGCATCCTCAGCACTTAAGCCGGCGACACATTAGCATACACGAATTTGCGATTCATGTTTTTAAATGAAAGTCAGCGAGCGCTCGCGTTAAACTGTCGTTTCCAATTTCATATCGTCTCATGAAACATTAAAAGCATCGATAAAAACCCAAGTGGATGATGAATCGAGATCCAATTGCAACTTGGTATCATAAGGAGACGAAGAAAAACGAGAAATAGAAGGAAGAAAAAAAAGAAAAGGGTTTCATGCCGGTGGTAATTTGAATTAGTCATATCACATATTTTCCAGGTTTGAGGTTGAAAAACAAATTTTCCATAGCCATTCGGTCGTGAACGAGTTTTACCGCGACGAAAGATACGAATTGCAATGCACCGTGTGTGGTTCGGCAACGCGTTCATAAATCCACCACGTCCGGCCTGTAACGGAAGTAATATTCAAGTCAGTCGTTGGAACTGCCTTTGCTCAGTCAATACGGAATTTTCTTTTCCATGTCAACGTCGTCCCAAGCTTTTCCTTCGACCCACTCGATAAGCATGATATCCCGCACGCGGAAATAACGTCGCGAATTTATGATGCCCAGAGCCCGGCTGCATATCCGCTTGTTCTTGTCACCGTCCTCGCAGGAGCGTTTGGCTATCGCGAAATTGAAAAACCGATAGAGGCGCAGATTAATATGATGAATAACTCGGAAAAAATGGCTAGCCGTCATTCTAATGACGTTGAAAATTAAGCAAACATTTTGTCGTGACATTTTTCATTGATTTTTATCGTTGAAAAAAAAAAGGAAAAACAAAGAGGCGAGTTTTGATTAATCGTATACACCTATGAGAGGGCGATGTTGCGACAATTTTCCATTTGCATGATCCTATGGATTTGCCCGTCAAAACAGACTGCTCAGATCTCCTTTCAGCAAGGCGATAAAATGCTAATTTCTCAAACAATTCTTTCAACGAGTGAACCGATAAGCGGGTAAAAATAGCATGGTCTGTATAAGCTTTTTGACACCAAAAATTAAAAGAGCACAACTTTTTACATGGGAATATACCGTCGCGTTTGATTTTTGTTCAATGAAACATCACCCCAAAAATGAAAAATATATATTTTTCATAACCTCGCTTTTTTACGAGTTCAATTTGTTTGTATTCAAAATATCGAGGGATTCTTTCACAAATTTTACAAAAAAAGTTAACTTTATTTTATTATTGTTATTTTTTACGAAAGTTCACGTTCTAAATTTGTTCATAACATATTTTTGTTTACAAAACTTGTATGAAAAGCGAATTTCATGCCTCAGTCTCCTTGAAGTTTGATTGTAAAATCAAATTCTGAAATTGTGGTTGAAAATTTGCTGCTGTAACTTCGAGTGATCTTACTACAATCGAATTTTGAAACATATCCCTCAATTTGTATGTGCATTTTAATGTAATTTGTATGCATAACTTTCAGCTTCCTGAGCGAGCGTAATTATCAAACTTGCTTGCAGATACTATTTTGTAAATGTGTATACACCTGTTGTTGATGTACAGTGCTGGTTCCATCAATCCGACATTAATTATACAAGTTATTTGTCATTTGACCATATGATTCTACAACTTCGGTGAGCCGTAAACTTTTTCATTTGACAGAAATTTGTTTCTGACAAATCAGATTATTGAATTCCTCAAATTTTCAGGACACAATGTTTAAAAATTTTTCATTGTTATAGAATTTCTACTTATTTGGTATGCATATTTTAGCAGAAATATTTTAATATTTTTTGTTCTATTTCGTCTTGCATAAATTGTCATGTGAAAACTTAATTAGCACATTAAAAAATAACAATAAATGAACGGTACAGATAATTAGAAAATATAACCATGTTTCTATCAGAAAATAAAAATGTTGAAATTGTTTTCTTTTCTAAGCGATAAAATAAAAAGAATGTAGTACTCACATTCTTGATTTTTCTCCGCATCGATGGGTAATAATAAACTAATGAGAATGAGAATCAGACCGGAAGGAGGCCAGAGATAACTTGTGAGGTGTTTCGAGGGTCCTCCGACCCCCCGGCTTGCATTCCGGAGAGTGACAATCATAACATTCAACGTGTCTCTTGCATCCCACTTGTGTCTTGCTCTTTTTGGTCCTCTTTTTGCCGAGCTAGCAATATCGGCCGCGGATGTCAGCCGCAATGACTGTTTGCATTTATCATCGTTGACATAATCTCAGACTCCCAAACCACCTGTAACAGACACGAAATTAGTTTAGAATCAATTACTTGCTTTGCAAATATTGCTCCAACGTGCACCTCCATATTTCCACAAAAATGTTCAATTCAAATTTATAGCCATGCAAAAAATCCGGCCAATCTTAATGTAATCTTGTCTCCCCTCCGATTAAATTCTATCTCTTCAAACGTAAGATACAAGATGTACAAAATTTGAATTCCGTTAATACCGGAATATTGTGAAACTCGTTTAATAAAAAAAGTTGCGTGTCAGCATCGGTGCAGCCAATAATGAAAGCGCTGCGCCAGTTGGAAATTGAAATTAAATTTTACCGTGCTGTGATTCCCTGAATACGGGGGACAAAAAAATGTCGTCTCTGAAATAAAAACTGATTGTTATAAAAATAAAGCTTAGTGATTATTGCCAATTAGTCGTTACAGCGAGATGTGTTCTTTCGTTTGTCGACGTACAATTGATTTATCGGGTGCAATTGTAAACTGGCTGATTTATTTGCCAAGTTATTGTGGATGGGTTCTCGTACGTTTGAACGTCGCAGTGTAAAACTTTTTATGGTTTTCATTCAGTTTATTGGTTGACATGTACGTTAACTGTTATGGAACCGTATCAATAAATGTGGACAGAATCAAAGACCTTGATCTCTGAATCTACCAAGATCCAAAATATTTTACCTAAATCGAATAGTATCATAATTCCAAAAGGGTTTTAAATTTGTCTAAAAAT
Source organism: Trissolcus japonicus (assembly GCA_030522925.1). Classification (NCBI taxonomy): domain Eukaryota; kingdom Metazoa; phylum Arthropoda; class Insecta; order Hymenoptera; family Scelionidae; genus Trissolcus; species Trissolcus japonicus. Next base: position 15,716 of record JAPYZS010001016.1, on the reverse strand, counting down.
TAGTTTTTCAATTTGATGAGACATTTGTTTTATTCTTAAACGCTTTTATTGATTACTCGTTTAAATAAAAAGAATGATATTGTAAGAATAATTAGAACTCTCAATCTAGACAATAGATCAATAATTTGATATTATTCTCAGTTAGCTTAACTTGCTTAAATAGTCTAAACTGATCATCCTGGGTGAGAATAATGTCATAAACTATTATAATGCTTGTGGCATGGTGTGAATATCTCAAGTCACAAAATTACTCCGACACTCGCAACATATACACGATTTGAAGATAATTATATATTATTACGGCGAATTACTGTTTATAGTCCAACTCCTATATGGCAATTAAAAGTATTTTTAATTTGACATGTAATAACTGAGCTAAAATTCTTCGTTGAGTATTATTTTCGTTCTACACATATCCAATAAATTGTAAGACTCTTCTTTAGAACTGTAAAATTATTTTTCATACCAAACATTCATTTATTAACCTATAAAATTATTTAATATTTTTTTCAATTTTGAGATTTAAATATTGTTATTTTAAATGTTAATATGTCTTTTGTCATGTCCGCGCCGGGACATCACACTTTAATTGCATCAGCATTGATTTGAATAAATAGAAAAGAAAAGATCATTGAAAAAATTGCAAAAACATATTTTAAAGTTGTAAAATGTGATTAATTTATTCAGTAGCATCAAACTATTGTAAGCGATTTGTCGTATAATAGAGGTGCTTTGTTAAAGTTGTGTTAGTTTAAACTTTTCATTCAAACAAAGACAAAACCTACCCCTCATGGCAAACATTTTGCCAGCGCTCGATAACCTCGCGAAACTTTTGCTAATCCAGAGAATCGATAGCGGCATTAACCCCATAGACGTTCATTTCATCACCCAATACTGTCTTTCACTTTTCAACTCTCACATTCTCCATTACAATGCCAACACCATGTCCTTCACCGGTCTGTCCTTTTTCACGCGACAACCCGGCGCGCGTAAAATATTTGACAACTGAATTTGCGTAAAATCTTGTTTATCGCGCGCATCTTGCAAACTCCAAAAGAAGGTTAGAAAATGAAAACGAAAAAAGGGATTCAATTAAGAATAGCCAATCAACGAGCAAGATAAGGGCATACGTTGTTTTGAAAATGATGTAAACAAAAAACCATTTTTTTTATTATCGAAGCGCGTCGCGTGTGACAGAGAATCGCTGCGGCGGAAAATGGCGAATTCAACCGACCGATCGACTTGGAGGCGACCGTTGTTTTTCGCGCAAAGTCAAAGGTCACAAATGTGCGTGGTCGCGTGACTCGAATCGCGGAAATTTGACCGATTAGCAAACTCCGGTCAAGCTGATCGCGGCCGAACGCAGGTCGTCCCAAGCGAACACGTTCGCCATATTGTTTCGCGCTCGGGGTCGAAAGACTCTGCGTCGCGAAGCGCGCATGCGCGAGTTCACCGACACCCTTGAACGCCGCCCCGTTTGAATACTCGCGCCCGATCAAATATGGGTTTACACTACTACCTCGCAGCAGTGACTGTTGTTATTGAAACCTCGCTTCCGCCACTATTCATTCAACGTCGCTAGATGAAAATTCAAAGTTCAATTACTATGATTAAAATCAAATTAATGAGCATGAAATGTTTTTTTGATAGAAATATGAAACAAACAAAAATTGAACATCAAATCATTTGAAACGCCAAATTATTTCAAATTTGTTGAGGTCCGTACAGGTATTTTAATTGGTTTGTCAAAACGATCAGAAAACATTCAGATTATTTACAAATTTGTCAAGGTCATTAAAAACCTTCAAATTGTTCCGAAAATGTTTGAGACTTGTGTTGTTTTTCAAATACTTCAAGGTCAGTAAACTATTCAAATTGTTTTGATTGAGTTTTTTTTAACTATTCAAAGCCAATATAAGACTTTTTAATAGTTTTGAAAAATCGTTTTTGAATAAGAACTGGTCAATTCATTTTTGTTTGCTTTATATTTTTTATGCAAACATAAATGATAAAATGAAATATGAAAAACTGTAAAAAAAACTGATGGGTTTTTCATAGACGAATTTCATTTGCACTTCTTCTCTACCTTTGTGGCTTTTTCGACAGTACTGTTTGTTTTCTCTGTGTATTGTAGGTCCCTTTGTTTGCCAATATTCATTTTTTTGGAATTTCATTTACTAGACGATTGACGCGAGCTTTTGGAAAATTCACAGCTGAAGATTTGATTGTTTTATATGTGGTCTCGTGGTTGCTAAACAAAGATGGAATGCAATATTTGATGCAAAACAAGCATCAAGTTACGATCGGATGAAAACAGAGATTTTTTTTATTCAATTGTTAAATGTCTGTTCAACTGTTTATACTTATAAAAATTACAACTATAAAAATGTTTGACGATTTTGATATAAATTTAATGTATTACTTTGACGTTATTGATTAAATTATGACTCAACTTTTTAAAAAATACATAACGATGGCTCTTAATAAATATACATAAAATGTAAGCTACAAACAAGACGGGAAGTAAGAATGTTAGAAAACTCTGAAACAATACATTTCATTTTATTTCCTCTATTCTTCTTAAATGTATAATGTAATTGCTAAACCTGAACCTTAGTTTTCCACAGCAATGAGCTTCCCCCAGACGCTTTAGTGGTCCTCTTATCCGTAATCATATCCTTAAGCGGTCGAATTTCTATGCGCGTGCTCTATTTCTCTACATGGCTTATAACTTGTTCAAATGAAAATTTAGTCAAGTCCGAAAAGTTAAGTTCTTCAGGAACTGCAATGAACAATTTTTCACTTCATCCATTCACATTAAATCAGACGAATCAAAACGAAAAATCGTGTTTGATTTGCACCCCACGATAATTGCATAATCACTGATCGGGTTATATATTAAAAATGCATCAATTATGATTAAATACTCATCATCGGACAAATTAAATTCTGAAATCAATACTGGTCGCTCCTTTAGAATCGTAGGCTAATTAATCGCAGATTCCCGATCAAGTTTGAAAGATTCCAATTAGGAAGCATTTACTTTTCGCCTCGCGTTAAAATTCTCTCGCGCTCGTCACGTGACAATCGAATTAATCAGATGCGATTGTCGATTTGAATATCACCTTAATCGAAATTTAAAAGGAAGGAGAGGAAATCGTTATCGCGTCAAACTCTCAGTGAATGTGTAACACGCCTTTAATCGGATGCACGCAAGCTCTTCACTCACCGGAAACCAGGCAATCGTTAGATCAACGGATAACAATAAAGGAATCCACCTCTCCGATATTTTTTCAATCTTGTTTTTTCTTGCAGCTTTCGCAAATTCCTCATCGTTTGTTTTTGCAAACAAAAACGTGTCCTTTCCATCTTCAAAATGTGCGAATCGAAGTGTCAAATTTGAATTCTTGAATTGAGATGTAAACAAACGTTTGACATTGCAATGACATTCGGATTGTTTTTATGATACACTGCCCTCTGTCTGTTAAATGTAAGAACAATCAAGAAAATGATTGTTCTCAATTCTAAAATTGATAAGCGACTGGAAAAATAAATTGGCTCTATTCGAAGTTGCATCGATAATCTGCACTATATTGCAGTGACTGGGAGATAAGGCGTTTTATCATCAGCTTATCGATTTCAACCTTGATAATGACGTCACGTAATGAATATTCACGACGAAAAATAAGCGAGAAAAATTAGAGAAAGTGAAGCAAGTGTCGCGGGGAAAGTGCACCTTTGACCTGAAAAAATGCCGGGAAAAAAATGTAAGTCAGCATGTAGTCTCGAATACTGGACTGTCAGTATTAAAGACTACAATGATGAGTCGTACCCCTAGACCACAAGCTGACTGATAGAAAACTGTCAATATAAGGATAACATTTTGACTCATCCAGTACTCTTCAAATAACCTCACCTGTCCATTATCATTTGTAACCTACTCATTGTCATCGGTCGTAAGTTTGACGCGCAAACGTTATCCGAACTAATTTGCAACTGATAAATATAATTCGTCATATAATTTATGATATTTTTGTCAACAAATTTATCCATCAGCACGTACGTAAACAATTTGATTACAAACTATAATATTCATAATTAATATTTAAGATGCAAAATCAAGTTGTGTATTTTCAACAGACAAACAAACATTTATGTTCCTAGGACTCGGCCGACAAAAATATTGCAGGTTAATTTTTAACAATATCGTTGTCGCCCTGTAAACTGACCTGCGATATTTTTGTTGGCCTCTTCCGTGGACCATAAAACGCGGAGCGCCCTCTGAAATTCATGTACTAATTTTGTCATTTTTATATTGACAAATGTATACGACAAATATAATGCCAACATGTCAATATAATACAACTTTTATAGAAGCAAAAAAAAAGTCCATTAAAAATTCAAGTTACTTTGATAATCAAAGTTTCGGAACAAAAAAAAATGTACTTTGATGGAAATAACTTCTGCTTTCTCGAGCCCTGTCTTTTTTTGTCATAAGAATCAAACAATGTTTACACATCTATTTCGGAGCAAAGATCGATATTCCTTGATGGAAGCCAATTCGAGCGACACGGTGCGCAAATAGTGCTCTTAAAGCAGTCGTTTTCCAATCGCACCAGTTACACAAGCAGAAGACGCAGAAATTATTGAATTAGCGTTACTATGACAACATGACAAAATGCGCAAATAGGTCTGCGATGATTAAGGTCCGGCGGTGTCCGACTTTCCCGATCACTCATTCTCAGCTGTCAAGTGCGGTCCCTCGTGTAATTTGTTTTTTTTTTTACAATTCCTCAAAGAGAAGTTCATTTTTTTCATCTCCATCCCTGTTTCTTCCAAGGTGATTTTGATCCGAACGGGGTTGGAGTACAAATTGAACGTGAAAAATATTAGTGAACTCTTGTAAGTGCGACGGAAAAAGAAGGAGAGCCAAAAGAAATTGAGTGCTGTTGTTGGCCAGTTGCGGCGGAGTGCGTCCAATTATTGAATCGAGAAAAGCTTCATTTCCGGCGAAGCTCCAAAAGGTCATTCGTTAACGTCACCCCTTTCTTCAGCGCGGTTCTCTCTTTCAAGGAAGAAATGAAATTCTGGAAATAGCTCGGCAGAGACGCTCCGCTGTCTGTTTGTCGGTCGATGGCGCAGATAAAAACATGTGCCGGCTGGAACATCTTGAAATGAGTTCGCACAGACGAGGGTAATATTGATGGGCCTGACACCGTCTCATATTTACCTCTGCTCAACAAAAAAATGCTCATTCTTTTTTTCTGCATTCTCATCCCGCACATCGTCCTCCCCTTCTTACATCACGGAGTTTGGAATTTCATGTTTGCAAAAATACACCCCGGTTCGATGAAATATCTCCTCAGCTCGCATACCATCCGTTTTGAATTTGTAAGGATTCGTGTATAATATCTATATTACATGAATTCATACAGACTGTGACATCTTTAATCCAACATGACGCATAGTTTAGATGGGATACAATTTCTTTCTACTTTCAATTTCTGTATTTGTTTTTCTATGTCTCTTGTACAATAAAATTGCAATAGGAACTGAAACAAAAAGACAGTAATTGAAAATAATTAGGATCAATTTGAATTACAGAATCGCATAGGAGGACATTGACTTGCAAATCAGCGAAAAAAGATGTTCCATCTGAAGAAGATGGAGTCAACGAGGGACCAATTTGTGGGCGACGAATTCGGCTGGTGGATCGGCGGCGGTATTGAGAATTCATTTGTACCGAGATGTCAAAACGACAGCTGCTCGTGGAGTTCGTCGACGTCAATGAAATCGTGCATCGATTTTGATGAGTCCGACACCTGCAGCTCGGCCCACCAACCGCGTGACAAATTAGCACAAAGCCGGTCGGACGACAACGCGGAGCTGTGTTCATTAACGCATACGAATCACAATGACGTCGATCCGAAGCCCATTGAGAAAGACGCTGACGATTCTTCCGACTCTATTCAAGCCGACAGCAATTATGGATCCGAGGACACCGACGTCAGGGCGCACTGCTACACGCCCGAAAGGTTAATTAGGAACCAAGATTACCGTATAGTCACACCCTCGCCGAGGTTTACTCCCCTTGTTCAATGCATGGCCGTTGCAAATATTTTCTGTTCTCAACAACGGTTTCAAATATCCGATGGTAATTGCAACACCTTTAATAAAACAATATTAAAAATAATACTAATGATAATTAAAGCAAAAGTAATAATTCTGTGGTAAATTGTAATAACCAATTAATTATATATGTAATTCCTATGACGTCAACTGGTTATTGCAATTCGCCACAGAATGAATTAAAAAATATGAAATTTGATTTGAAAATTGATCATGAACAAGATAGATAGATGTTTAAGTGTTTGTGTTTGTTTGTCAGGAACGTCCCAGGGAGATCCAACTTGGCCTCTACTCTCAACTTTTTCAAGTGGAAAAGCGGAGAATCAAAGTGAAAATGGAAAAAAGTTTGTCGAATCGAAAAGTCTGGAATCATCGATCACCCGGAGGAGTTGCAGTGGAAAGGAATTCTGTCCGGATGAAATTTGTATAAGTTGTGCAACTGAAAATAAGCTATCCCTGCCGGCAAATTATGTGCCCGATAGAGCTGTCGACCTCTGTGATACAAACATGTCCAATGAAACTGCCAAAACCTACGTCAGTCTCGGTGATGAATTGTCGTCGCTGCTGCCGGACCAACGTCTGACATCTGCGCCCAAACAAGTATACCTAATTCTAATTATTATTATCCAATCATGTAATTTAAAGAAAAGAAAATGAAAATATTAAACAAAAATAATAATTTTCTTATTTTTAAGATTCCAACAAAGTACAAATGATACAATATGTTTTTTTTTATTTATTTAATTTAAACATTAAATAGTTATGCATGGTTTTATATTTTATTTAATATTTACGATTCGTGGAAAAACCGACAAATGAGAAAATGAATTTTAAAATGGTGATTTGCAGAACGACGATTTGATAGGCAGAATGTTAACAATTCTCGATGGTTATTCGGAAAAAGTTTACTTTTTGGATGAGGATAGATTCTGTGAAACGAATTCTAAACACAATCTGCTGACCAGACTGGCGCTGACGATCGAAACGGACGGTACTATTCCGCAGGTTATTGATGATCCGGATAACGTAGTTCATCAGCTTCAAATTAAAGTAGAAAAACTGCAACACGCCAGCAGGGATATTTCTGCGGAAATTGGCTCGTTGAAAGATGATTTCTGTGTAAGCATCCACGAATATAGATGACCGATCAATCAACGATAATTAATTGAAACACCGCGAGCCCAACTTTTCATCGACTTTTTCAAAATACACCGTAACTACTAATTAAGGTATCATACATGGGCGTATGAAAAAATTTCCAATCTCTGGGGGCCGGATCAAGCGTTTTCGTAGATTTGTTTTTAATTTTGGTTAATTCTGTGATTTCACGCATTATATTTGGAAAAGAGAACAGTCACATATTCGTTCCAATTGACTTTATTGGTCGTCCAAATTCAATTACTCTTGATTTAATTTTCGCTCTCATTTGCATGAAATTATTTTGAAAATTCAATAACAACTTGGAACAATTGTTCATCATCACTGTTTTAATGTAACAATTTTTTCTTTCGTTACATGATAAAGAGCGACATGTGGAGAGTCAAGCATCTCACGACGGTGACAAAGAAATTACGCGAGGATATTCACGAGATGAGGTATTTAGACGATCTTTTGAACCTCCTGGAAGGAAAATTGGAGGACGTTTCTCGCAGAGATTGGCCCTTTGTTCTGAGACACTCTGGATATGAGACGGAAAAAACGAACCTCGTCATCTAAAGCTCGCCTGTAATATAAAAAATGTTCCTCACACATCACAAACTTGAACATCTTTTTTGACAAAAAATACTCTTTTTACAGTCTTTATCTTTGTACATGACTTATTATACGAAACTTAATAGACGATAACTATTTTTTATAATAAAACAAAAAAGTTTTTTTTAATAAAAAGTAAAAAGTAATATATTAACATTGACTTCATCCTCTTGATTTACATATCTTTCCTATTCGGTCTCAAACTCCAAAACCAATTAATTGATAATATAACAATCTTCTTTTTTTTTTATTTTTTAAAAATTTCACCAATATTTAAACAAATGAATAATAAAAAAATAATAAAATGCCATCTTCACACAAAAATATAAAATTGAATTTAAAAGTAGATATTAAAAGAACACTTCAGCGCTCTCTGTCGAATAAATTTGTTGCGCGCCAAATTCAATGTTTTTATTTTATCATAATTATTATCAATTTTGTCAAAAAAAAAAAGAAGACAAGAAACAACTACAAAAACAGAATATTTATTACAATAATAATTTGATGTAAACAAATTTCATGATGATGCTTTCGTGGAAAAGAAGATACCAACTTTACCGACAAACATATCGAACACCGCCATTACTCTAGTCTCCACATGTAAACATAGTTTGTACAGCTGTGATAATTTAATAATAAATATACGAAAATGATCATACATCATACATTTCTCGGCGCCACAATAGTACTGGCATGCGTCCTGTGTAAGCACGCACTTTAAAATACAATTAGTTCGTTGTCATTCCCAATTTTTGGTTTCAAATCAAAGCTACGTTGTGATGAAACGAAGCGGTTGTCAAAAATGTACAATCCTTCTTGGTTCATTCTTATAAACAATAATCAAACGCGGTAAGTAACACTTTTCCAATTGAATAATTCAAAACCAACAAGCAATAAACAATAATAAATCACAAAAAACGTTTAGAACAAGAAAAAAAATTATTATACAGATGAATTTTTGCAGTTCCTAAAAGAACAAAAACAATGGAAGAGTCCACAAGAGACGAAGTGGACCAAACCTGTCCCACCTGCGGCCTGTTTTTTCATCACCCGGATGAATATCGCAGACACTTGAAAAGCCACACGAAAAAGAAGGATTTCGTCTGTTCGGAATGTGGAAGACTGCTGAAATCGAAAGCCGCGTTGATACTCCATATAAAGACACACACCCGCCAGGATCATCCCTGCAAGATTTGTGACGCTGTTTTCAGAAACGCCCGTACTCTCAGAAAGCACGCAAAATCGCACAGAAAACAAGAATTTAGAATTTTTAAGTGTCCCTACTGTGTGCAATATTTTGAGTCCAAGATCATTCTGAAGGTGCACCTAAAGGACCGGCACGCCGACCAGAAGAGCGAGTTCGGTGACTGCGCTGTGACGGAGGAAGGCCGACAGCTAGAGTGCGACAAGTGTAAGAAAACTTATAAGAGCAAGACGAAATTACAGGCGCACATCTTTGCACACAACTCGAAGGCGACGGTGAAATGCACTCAGTGCGAGGAGTGCTTCCCCTCGAAGAACCAGAGGGACAAGCACAGCCTGGAGATACACGGCCAGTTGTTCTGCATTTTCTGCAACAAGCCGTGCACCTCCATCAACGGCTACCGACAGCACCTCATCAGTCACGACGAGAAAAAATACACATGTCGACATTGCAGCGCGCGCTTTCACCGCAAACAATACCTCAACTCGCATCTACATAATGTCCATAAACAGGGCGCTTCCCAGATCCTCAACTGTTCGAAATGCGACAAATCTTTTGCATACCAGAGAGATCTGAATTATCACATGAAGATGCACAATCACAAGACCTATTCGTGCTCGCGGTGTGACAAAACTTTTATGGAACAGGAGACCCTGCAGAGGCACAAGAGGTGCCACATGACCGAGTGGTTCGTTTGCGACAGTTGCAAAAATGTCTTCAAGATGATTCAGGTGGACAGCAAAACGGTCCTACTGTGGACGGAAAAGATGAGCCGGAATTGCGCGCTGTGCAGTCACGAGGAAGGCAGGAGGTCGATCCTTGAGAGGGTTATGAAAACTCGTGTTGGTAAGAAACAGGTTTTAATGTCAAGACTGGTTTGTTCAGTTATTATTATTTTTATTACGAGTTATTAGATTTTAATCGATATTAGACTTGATTTTCTAAATTCTCCTTAAAAGATCTTCAACATTTGGCCAGAACAATTTTGTTTCGATTCTGTAGTGATTGCAGATGTATACATGAAATTGAAATTGTTATTACAGAGCTCATCCAGGAGAACAAGGCGTATACTGAAAACAACCCTCCCCTGGTTATAAATGGAGAGATTGTACATTGCACTGCGGACAGTCACACGAGTTACTACAGAGTGGCAGATGAGCAATTACCAGAACTGGTTACCGTGCAAGAGCCTGATGTAATTTTGGCAAGTGAAAATACTTGCAACAACACAGTGATTGCGCAAGTGATGACTCAGGAAAGTATGGACAATGGAAATACAAACGCGATACCAATAATCATATCAGCGAGCTCGATCGATTTGTCAGCTTTTGAAGAAATTAATCAGGCGCAGGAAATTTTGAACTCTCTTGGATTGGACTTGACTCCAGAAGTGTATAGCGATATACACAACATAAACGATATCAAAGAGTGGTTGAAAACAACGGTGAGAAATCAGAGATTATTGAATAAGCAAAAGAGAATTGAAGAAAAACATCTAAACAAATAAAATTTATTATGAAGAAAATCCTGTATGGAATTATTAAAAAAATTGTTTTGAAATAAGATGAAATGGATTTTTTAGATAAAGTCAAAGGAGGCTCTTGTGAAAAAGGAGTTTTTGAAGTTTGCACAAGTGATCAACGAAACATTTCCTGATTATGATGAGCACCTTGTGGCTGCCAGAAACTACTTTTGTAGTTTGGACTCATCGAAGCAAATTTCAATGATGCGTCTGATAAAGAACATCTGGAAATTTAAATGTATGTATCGAAATAAGTATTGATTCAATCCAGTAAGAAAAATTTTTTTCTCATTTTTGAAACAAAGTTGACACTTAATGAATTAAAAAAATATTGTTTCAGGCGTCCGTATAAAAAACGGGATTAATTCTGGACACACTTTGAAGATTGCCCCCAACGAAGGCAATTCCGATCAAGATCTCGTATTGGAAAGTTATCCTAACACCATGCGTCTCATCATACCGGTAGGAATGTTTGATTGAAATATTAATCCACACATTTAAAATCAAATATAAATTTCAATTACACGAATTGATCTGTGATTTGCAGTTGTTCAATCATTTCCTCGAGACGTTGTCGCAGCATGCAGAAATTATCACCCAAGTAATTAACGTCGAGCGAAAGCGAAAAAATTTTATTGAGATAATTGTAAAAGCTAATGAAAAGAAAGACTTGATGGTCATCTTTGTTGTTCAAAGTTCGTCACCTTTGGTTTTGGAAATCCTTCGGGCTTGGCTACAGGGTGTCACCCAAGCAATTTGGAATGTAAAGTCCATGTATTATAAGTCTGTCTGTCCGTAAGTAAACGTCGTTTTAAAAAATAGAATTAAAAAATGAAATAAAGTTGTACAAGATTTATATATTTTTGTTATTTACAGGATACAAAATTATTCAAAGATGATTTTGCTGTATGGTATGAACTGCATCGACACAAAAGTCGGCAAAATAATGCTGCCACTCTTTCCAAGGATGTTATTTGATAACAGTATCAATGAAGCTGAAATTTTAGGAGAAGCTTTGTTTGAGCATATTCAATCCACAAAAGCCAGTTTACTGTTTCATGTTGGATGTGGTTATGGCATCACAACGCTAATGTTGGCTAGGGTACAATCTTTCAAAAATAATAAAATGATCATACTAATAATCGCATTTCAAATTGTACATCAGAAATTAAATTGTTCTTCTTGCAGAGCTTTGATCATTTGATTGGAATCGACCAGGCAGTGTTTATCAAACAGGCTAAAAAGATCCATCTGTTGAATCATGCCGGGAACGTTGTTTTTTTAAAGGATGAAATCAAAAATGTTGAGACAATTTTTGAAAAGCTTGACGGCAGTGACAAAAATATGGCTGCTATTATTAACATCGACTCGAGTCCCGGCAGATGTAAGATTCAATATCAGTGATGAGTAATCAACAAGAAATAGAAATTATTTAAATAAAATATTTATCGTCTCATTTTATTGATACTTTGCTTTATATTTCAGCAAAAATCATACTGGACAAACTTATAGAGCTACCGACCCTCACTCATATTCTCATTGTGACGAGCTCCATTGAATCAAGTTTGCCAACTATTCTGAAACTTTTGCAACCGACAGAAGATCCTTTGAATCACTCGTTTGTGCCTGTGACATCCTGTGTTGTTGATCCAGCGCCGGTGGATGATAATTTGACAGTAATAATACTACTTAAGAGGAAAAATATCGGCGATGTTGTGGTTACTGTGAAAACGGAGTGTATTGACGTCGAGTCGGAAACGAACTTGATGGAATTCAGCGATAATGATCGGTGTGTGTCCAGTGAGTCCTCCGAGGACGACAACGAAGATGAGAAAAAATGTTTGGACGAACTGCTGTAAATATGTGACTTGAAGTTTCTTTATTTTCGACAATTTGACTTTTATTTGGAACTTAAAATTATATAATTATTGTTTATTGATTATTGATTTTGATTGTTTAAAGAATTCATAATTCTTAGGACGGCGTCTATAAAGGGTGTAACTAAAAAGTAACTGTCTTTGTATTTAAAGTTGTATTAAGTAAACAAAATTAAGTAACTCATTGATTTACACAAGTAAAAGCAATTTTTCAGAACGCTGAAAAAAAAGTCTTTATTTTACATCAGGACCACAATCTTTTCTTCCAGTGATCCTTCAAAGGTTCGACAGAACATAAAACTTTTACAAATTATTTATGCTTATATTTTAAAATTATACAATAGATAATAAGAATTATTTACAATGATTAACTATGTAAAGTATAGATGTATAGTTGCGATTTGAGTAGTGGAATAAAATTTATCCTTTTGATTGATTACATTATAGACACCATAAAACACTTATTTGAAATTATAGTGTAAATGATTATAAAGTTCTAATTCAGAGACTCAAATTAAGTTATAATTTCAGATTCAGTTTCAAGGTTCATTTCCACGCATGGCAAGATCTCTTATGTAAATTTTAAGAGGAAAAATTTTGTTCAAGTGTATTCAATCAAACAAACCCATGTTTTTTTCAAAAAGAAAAATAACGGTCTGAACTAAATTATTGATAACACAGTTATCAAAGTGTTCAATGAAAAAATTTAAATTTCATAAATGATTATTTTTTAACAAAATTCATGATATGACAAATTAAACAATGAGAAAGTAAACTACAAGGCTCTGAATCACTGGTATTGCAAAAGCGACATCTTTGCAGCAAAATTTCATCTCGCTATGGTCGGCGACGGAATGTTACTACGTGGTGAAACGCTGGAATTTGGTGGAGTGGGTGACGACTGCGGCGAATGTGTTGTAGGCAAACTCGGTTTACAAATGATCTGCTCGCACGGAATGTTGGCGCCATCAGTATCGTACGGCTGCCTCTGATGTAGCGAATAACCAGGCAATTCAATCTCCGGCTTGATTTCCATCATCGACGTCGAGTCAACGGTCAGCGAGTGGTTGGCAATTGATGCGAATCTGTACTTGCACGAGGACAACAAGTGTCTCCGCAGATTTCTGGCTTGGCGCAAGGTGGCTCCGCACAGTGGACAGACCCCGGGACAATCGGACGCTCCTTTGCTTTTTCCGGTCGGTGTCATCATGGTCGTTAGGGGCGACGTTTGACCAGGTACAGAGAAGCTTTGCGGAAACGCTGAAGGAAATTGCGGCACATGGAGCGGAGAGTACTGTTGCATCGGCATCAAAGTGTGCAAGTGAGCTTCGGATTCAGGCATCAATTCATGTTGCAATGGGACTTGAGTATTTTCTATTGATACAGGCACTTGAGATTGCGTTGGTAATGATTGAGTTGGACTATTCGTTTCTCCGGAACCTGAAAAAACAAGCGCGCATTTTTCATTCCATCTTTTTTCCATACAAACAAAACCTAAAAGGATTGATTATCTAAAATCTTCTTACTTTTATCATCCATACATTCTACATCTTTCATCACTCTCTGTCTCTTATTACTTTCCGCTTGGTCGCCAGTTTTTTCGCCCCTCACACATTTCGTAGGTGATATATCCGTTTTGCGCTTTTTCTTTTTCCGTCGTTCTTGATAGGCTGAGTTGGTTCCTTCGGACGTGACTTCTTCATTGATTTGCACCGCAGACACTGGAATTTCTTCTCCATTCTAAAAACGAGATATTTTAGTATGCATAAAACGTTTGTTTTAACAATTTGTTATTTTTTAGTCTATCTTTAGTTTCTAAGAACGAATTTGAAAATTATCTTTACTTCAGTAATTACTGTAGGTGGGGTCAAGCCATGGATATTTAAAATTTGCGCCGCTTCAAGTAATGCTGACAGTTGAGAAGGTTCGACACTAACTTCTCCTCTGTAGACGAATTCTAATAGAGCCTCGAGTTCATCAGCTCCGACACCTGCTAACATCACTACTGGATGTTGGCAGGGTGTGCTCTGTAAAATTATTTCATTTCTAACTATCTGTCTTATTGAAGTAATGAATAATCATTTATTTAAAATTTTAAGCTGATTCTAGTAGAACCGAATAGTTTTTTCGGATAACTATCAAAAAGACATTTTGCTGTTTATAATTTGAATTTTAACATTTTTCAGTTATAACTAGAACCATCTTAAATCAACAATTGAAGTAATTTTAATTAAACAAAAATTCATTCGATTAATAATGGTTCTAACCTTAAGTAGGTCTAAAAGAAATGGACTTGCAGCACACAGAACTATTTTATGAGCTGCAAAAGAACGTCCCCCAGCTGCTAGAGTGACGTCAACTAAATCCTTATCATCTCGAAGACTCTGTACAGCAGTTGCTAGAGATGAACTAAACTCGCCCCAAGATAAGCTGTACAACTGACTTGTGCTTCCCATCCTGAAACTAACTTTTTCAATTAATTTCAGTCCATTAGATTCGACTCGATTACCTCCCAATTGCTTATAACTCATATTTGCAAACTATTCTCTTTACTTTTTTTTGCATTTTTTGTTGGTCAGCAAGTAAATTCATGCAGAAATGACTAAAAATTTTGAATGGAACTAAACAATAGATTTCGAATGATTTGTTGACACAAAGATTACACTTTGTAAAAAATGTGCAACAAGATTGTGCAAAAACTAAAATTTTTTTATCAAAGGTCTTACTTTTGTATGCGAATTTCGTGCAAATTCTGTGTGAAGTTGGTTGGCAGAGTGTCATGATTTGATGCACGAAGTCTAAACTATTTGTAAACTGAACGATAGTTTGCATTGTTATTTATAACAACTCGCTGACAGCAATATTACCTGAGTTGTTGTTGTTTTCGTTTTATGAACCGCTCGGAAATAATGTTAAACTCGGTCAGGTTAAAAAAACATTGCACAGCATCCGAGAATTGACGTTATCCCCAGTCTGACGAGCTCGCTCTTGTCGATATCCAACTAAAAAGTCTGTTCGATCACTGAATTGTTCATCAAATAATTGTCGAAATTGAGCGTTACGGACAATTTGCAACGAAAATATTTGTGCAACACATGGGATCGCATGAAATGCTTTGACAATAATGGAATATCGGTTATTGCCTGCCGTTTACACCGTAAGTGCATTTACAAAAAATGACGAAAGGGTGCGCTGCGGTCGCGCACCAGACTTCGAAAATTACTTTTCTCAT